>PVJH01033943.1:0-21114 GCA_004026705.1 Nesogale talazaci | reverse complement strand
AGACCCACCTCTAGGGAGAAAGAGCAGAAGTTCCCAGAATCCTCCTTGTGAGAAAGCCACACCCACCAGGAGACATCCTCAGGCTGTGATCTGATTGACTGGCTACACGGCACCTTGCACTTATCTATTAACTTGACACGGCATTGTGTAGCTACCATAGAAATCACAGCAGATGTCCCTCATGCTAACACAGATTAGGAAACGGGCCACTGCTGAACCACTGCCCCAAAGCGTGGCATTTCAGACCCTCCCAGAGATGCCGGGAGAGGAAGGTCTGGTGACATGTTTTTGAACCTCAGATGGACACTCTGTGCTGACATGCTCAGTGTCCCCTACCCACTCCCCTCCCCCATGAGTCCGGGACTAGCCATTCCAGAAGCACAATAACTCAAAAATCAAACTCCCCCCTCCCCCCCGGCGAACCCTAAGACACTTCCCGCACCCCTCCCCCCATGCCACGTGACACGTGGCCACAATGAGAGGAGGGAAACAAGTCATGGGACGAAGATGCCAGTCAATAGATAATGACACAGCCATTGAAGACCCACAGCTGCACCGAGGAAAAACAAGATCTTTGTCAGGGACAATTACCCTTCAAGCAACTTGATTCTGCAGGATTTTCTCAAAAAAGAGTCAATCAGGACACAAACAGCTGTCTTTAAGGGAGGAAGAGCTGCCTCTTGGAATAACTCCGGCTGCCCGGAGAGGACTGGAGGGAGCAGAGACAGACACGTGGTGGCCATGAGACGTGGCACCTCCCAGCTGCTCCCTCCAACACTGTTGGAGAGGCCATGCTATGTCTTCCTCACCTTGAACCTGGAGGCCCCATCGTGGACACCCTCGAGTCCCATGGGCTACTCCTCCCAGGCGCAGGGTCCGAGGTCCATGGCTGTGGCGACCGGACCCCTGGATGGCCGAGAGCACTGGTCTCAAGCCTGCTGCCTTCCAGAGCCACCTGGGGTCGTGATCCTGCCACGAAGAAAGTCTGGCCTGAGCCGCGAGAGCACTTGCCAGGGTCCAGGAGTTCTGGTGGATTAACAGGTAAGGCTCACTGCTCAGTTTGTCTGTCCAACCCACCAGCTGCACCATGGGAGGGAGGCCTGGCCCTCAGCTCTCTGCAAGAAGATGGCCCAGGAGACCCCCTGGGGGGCACGTCTGCTCTGTAATGTGGCTTTGCCCTGAATCACGGTCGTCACCTACAACCACACTGTGCCAGGCAATAGGCCAGTCTGGCATCATCTTCAAGCTCAGGCTGTGGTTGCCAGCCGGGAGGGACGAGACTACCAGGTGTTCAGGTTCCATGGGGAGGGGGGGCGGGTGAGGAGAGGCTAGTTAGAAGCACAGGGATGGAGCCCCTATCACCAGTGGCCAGAGTTAAGGATCCCCAATTTGTGTCCCCCCCACTGCACCAGTGGCCATAGAGTTAAGGACCCCCAATTCGTGCCCTCCCCCAGTGTCTGGACGTGTCTCTGTCCCATGGGGCTCTCAGATGGAGATGAGGGCCTTTCTCCTGAGCTGCCTGGGAGGTGGGGTGAGTGGGAGGGGACCGCCCCACCGCGTTCTGAGGCTATGTGGTTGATGGTTTCCCTGGCACTCCCACACTCCTACAGCCTCCATCCCACCATCTCGGTCACAGAGGAGAGTGGTACAGCCCTCGCTGCAGCGCTCAGAGCCCCTTTCTTCCTGCTAGTTCTCATGGCGATGAGCTCTCTCTTTCCTGCCGCCCAGCCACAGCCAAGGAACCACTAGCCCCACGATGGCTTCCATAGATGGACCCATCCTGGATTGCATCTACAGAAAAGCGTACAAAAACAAACCCCCGGCTAGCAACTGAAACACAAGTAAAACAAAAAAAAAGAGCCCCAATCAGAAAGAAAGTAGACTAAATTAAAAACTAGAACGAAATTAAACTGGGTCGGAAGGGAGGAGGTCGCATGAGAGAGTGCTGACTTTTAACCTCCTGCTTCCTCAACCATTTACTTTCCTCTGCATGCTGCAGGAGAGAGGCACTTCCCTTCACATCCCTGGTCTGTTTGCGGGATTCACCCAAGGTTTAATCTTTGTGTCGACCCGACCCTGCACATGGATTTTGGGCTTCTAATGGGGTCCATGGTCTTCTGAATACCAGGTGTTCACCAGGGAAGCTCTGACGTTCTCTCTCTCTGTGATTTACAGTCCTTGGATGGCACAGGCTGGTGTGCGTCTTCCATGGGGACTTAGCTGACGCCACACTTAGATGGCTGTGTGTTTGGAGGAAAGCCTTTCAGACCCCCCAGACACCATTCTTTCTGATAGCTGGGCACCATCCAGCTTCTTCACCACACTTTGCTACAGCACCCCTACCTTTAGTGGTCTCTTCACACAGAAGAGCAAGAACAGGGCCCTGTCATAAGAACGGATGGTTCTTCAGTCAGGGTAGAATTGAGTGCCTGCTTCAAATTACTTTTTCTATCTCTGTCCACCTTAGAGACATCACTGTCGTTTCGTGTCAGGGAACATAATCAGTCAACTTCCTCGGCAGAAAGCAATTATATTGATAGTGTCATTAACATAGCCAATAGCATAGAGTTTAGAACACAGCAGAGACAAAAGGAAACACTGGCTAAGAACCAACACACACACATTGTTGATTTATGCGGATTACATTATGGATGCCGACTGCCACCTCTTCCTTCCTCAGAGCGACTTTGTGCTGAACTGTTGAGCACCAGGGATCCCCAGAACTGGAGCTGGGAGGAGAAGCCCAGAGAGGTGGCCTCCGGAAGCCCAGTGCCATACGGCCTCCACCCTCCACCCCCCCCCCCCCAATCCATGAATTACTGACTCTATGCAGAAGGCGCATGGTGCCCCGCTGACATGCCTCCTCAAATCTCTCCACTTGATAAATTATATGTTTCTTCTGATAGCGTGCTTGCCAAATTTCAATATTAATTGTGCCCAGGCCCATCTCCTAAACAGATAGAATTCTAAATAATTCCATCCACTTAGAATTGATGGCCATTGTTCCAAGCAGGCGGCGTGGTTGCCTGGTGCTGAGTGTTTTGCCTCCAGCTAAACAATGTATTTCAAAATGTTGGCACGGAACGCCCCTCGGAGAACAGAAGAAACATTTAGAAATATGTCTCTCTGCCGGGCTCCCGCCCGCCGCCCCTTTCTTCTTCTCTGGAGGGGGCTGGCCGTGGTCTCTGACTCCCCAAGGCCACATGGGTGACCATGAAGATGGTCAAGGTGGCACAGGCTCACGCCCACTGCTCGGGGCCCAGGGGCAAAGCTCCCAGCAGACAGGCCTGAGCACAGGGCTCTCCTGCATGGAGTATAAGGATGTGCAGGTGACAGCTGTCTATGGGGGAGGGGGCGCAGAGAGCTGGTGCCTTGTAGAAGTCTCCTCGTGGGGGGACCCAGCTGAAAGGCGACCAACACATGCCACACACAGCCGTCGCCCACTGTCTGTGCTGCCGGGACTCTCGACAGGTGCCAGGGGAGCTTCTTGAACAAGGAGGACTCAGAGAGGCCTGGCCCTCGACTCCCCAAACTCAGCCAGTGAGAACTCCTGGCCCACGAGCGTCTACTTCATGGCCAAGGTGGGTCCAGTGTAGGACAGGGCAGCGTTCACGCCCATGAGGCGAGCCGGGGTCTCATAGCTTGTGGGTGACCCCGGGGCTGAATGGGGGGAGAAAGGACTCTTTTGATCACTTAGTCCATAGGTGGCCTCTCAGGCTCTAATGGCCCTGGCCAGGCAGGGCTTTGGGGTGGGCTTTGGTGAGGGCATGCGGCCAAGGAGTTTGTGTACTCGCTGTCACCATGGAGACAGCCTCGCTGGCGAGCAGAACGGGGTGGGACAGCTGCTCTGACCAGTCCCTCTTGGAGCTGTGCAGGCGGGCGTCCCAGGCAACCCAGGGTCCCAGGCAACCCAGGGTCCAGGAGTCACAGGGTGGACGTGGAGAGCCCCAGGGGCCACCGAACTCCAAGGCTGGGACCTACTGCCCTCAGGGTCTCCTTCCTCTGTCACATGGTCCCCCTCTCTCTGCCTCTTTTTCTTAGCACCCTGGCTTCCACCTCCTCTTTAGTACCCAGGCTATGCCAGACACGGGCTGGGGACCTCAGTGAGGGACGAGGGAGACCCTGATCTGAGAGCTGAAATTAGAAAAGGGCGCAGACAGAGCCCGTCAGCTGCCAAAGAGGTAACCACTTGCAGGACACAGGCCTGAAGTCTCTGGAGGACAGAGGCCAGGGGAGGGTGGCCTGGGAGGAGGGAGGAAGTGTCAGAGGTGTGTGTTGCTGCTGGCAGTGAGTGACTGAGTGACATCAGTGTAGGTGAGTGCATTGATGTGTGTGCCCCTCTGTCAGGGGATGTCCCGGGCGCCTGCATCCTGCCGAGTGTGTCAGTGAGCTCAGCGCAGATGATTAAGTATGGTGAGAACATGTGACCTCGATGCTCAGCTGTGCCGGTCTTAAACCAAGCAGGTCCCATGTTCTGCTCAAACAGCTGCCCCTTGGTCCATGTAGTGTCCACATGAGCACAACCAGATGCTCTGGACTTGCCTCTGTAATTCTAGAACATTCTGGCTTGACTCTTGAATTGCTTCTACTGTTCTTTGAGCTTGAGAAATCTGAACCTCCTTTCCCTTTGCGCATCTCACGATCCTACTTTGCGTTGTCTCCTCCAGCTGCCTTGTGCTCCAGAGGCCATTCTTGAATCTATTTTAACAGCCACTGGGACCTTTTATTTCTTTTTAAATGACACTTTTTTTAATGCACGGTATTCTTGATGTCATCCCACAGCTCACCTGGTCTTCCGTCTGCCTGTCTGTCCGTCCATAGGGTTTAATGCCTCAAACCATCTCTAAACATAAGTGGGGGGTAGTCAAGGTCATCCTGTGGCTCTTATGGACTTGTTTTCATTGCAGCCTGAACTCGCATCAGAGCAATTGATGGTCTGCTCCACGGTCAACCCCTGGTCTTGTTCTGATCGATGATAGTGAGCTTCTCCATCGTCTCTCCCCACAGAGGTGGTCAATGTGGCTCTGACCTCTGTGTGTTCCAGGTCCATAAATATGACAGCCTATGCTTCTACCCTGTCACACCAGGGTCCCAGACATTGTCTTCCAGCTTACCGTGGGAAAGAAAGCATTTGTCCGTGCATTAACTTGTGCACGAGTGTCCAGAGCAGTCTTATTTTCATTAACCCAACCACCCACCAACTGGTGAATTAATAAGTAGGCGAGTGCACATACGTACCTGAAGGAACCGTGGTGACCAATGACTAAGTACCCAGCTGTTATCGGAGAGGGCAGTACTTGAAGTCTACCCAGTGGCTCTGCAGAAGAAACCTCTGGTGGTTTTCTCCCCTGAGAGTCAGCCTAGAAACCCCCTGGGGCAGTTCTGCCCTGTGTGGGGCAGGGTTGCTGTAGGACGGAATCACCTTTTCAGCTCTTACTCAACTATTGATACCAGCAAGCGCAGCTGAATGAGTCTCAAGAAGTTTGGATGATTCTGACAAGAGGACGGCAGACTTTCAGGGTACGGTACACACTGCATGGTTCTGCTTATGCTATTTCTGAAAGTGAACATGCATCTAAAGTGGCAGAAGACAGACCAGTGGCTTCCCGTGTGTGTGTGTATGTGTGTGTGTGTATGTAAGTGGGTTGTCTAGGAAGCTCCTGGAGGATACTCTCACGAAGGGGAAATCGGTTTTGTGGGGTGGAGCCTGGTCATCCGTGGCTCTGTGCTAACTCGTTTCTGTTTGCCAAATCATTCTTTATATAACATCTGCTGAGAGGCCAAAGCCCTCACCTCTGCTGTTCACCATGGCCAGGAAGCCTCTACCTTCCACTGGGGGCACAGAGACCGGAACCGGTGCCCCTGCTGCCAGCATCAGAGTAATTGACTTTGCTGCCCCCTTGTCTTTGCCAGCTTCTTTCTCTGAGACATTTTTCTAGACCACTGGTCAAGGCGCTGATTCCTTGACATCATGGTGGGGCCGGGGTTTTGTGCAGCAGTGTGCATCCGCAGGGAAGCTGGGTCACGTGAGGAAGACCGCGGCAGCAGGAGGGGGGAGGCTTATGGATGATCTGAGACGTACTGATGACACCACCCTGCTTGATGAGGGCCAGAAATGGAAGATGAAGAAGGCCTTGTGGAGCAAGATGGAGGACTACAGCCTTCGGGATGGGTTACACCCAGACACAGAGAAGACCCAAATCCTCGCAGCTGGACCAGAAGGCAACATGGCAGGCGGAGGGAGGGTGGGAGTGATCTCGTAGGCCTTGGATCCACAAGCAATGCTCACAGAAGCAGCAGTCAAGAGATAAAGGTGTGTTGTCCTGGGTAGATCTGCTGCACACAGCCTCATGCAAGTGGGCTGCCGCTTTGAGAAGGGAGCTGAGCAGGGAGGAAAGAAGACCACAGAACTGACGCGCGGGGACGACGAGGTGGTGCAGAGCATTGAAAGCACCGTGATTCCCAGAGCCACCAAAAGGCACATCTTGCCCACAGTGTGACCAGGATGCTCCCCAGAAGCAGGGATGGCAAGACGTGGTGCCACGTGCTGTGGCTGCATGGTCAGGAGAGACCCGCCCCTGGAGAAGGGCATCGTGGGTGGGGAAGTGGAGGGGCAGCACGAGAAGAGAAAGAAACTGCCCACAAGGTGGACTGACACAGCAGTGGTCACATGAGTTCAAGCATAAGACGGTGAGGATGGTTTGGGACCGACAGAGCTTTGTTCTCTGTGCCCAGGGTAGCCCAGCCCAAACTACCTCCACGCCACCGAGGAACAAGCACAGCGAGTGGTGATTGTACATGGGAAGCAGGTGTGGGCAGCGTGTGTCCCCCCCCTATACATTAGCACCACAGTCCATGCTCCCACACCTGTGCTCCCACATCTGGACTTTCCAGTACCTGTACTCCAAGCCTGTGCTCCCACACCTGTGCTCCCCAGGACCTGTGCTCCCCAGTACTTGTGTACCCATACCTGTGCTCCCACACCTGAGCTCCAAATATGTGTGCTCCCCAGTGCCTGTGCTCCCCGGTACCTGACTCCTCAGGTTATTTCCAGCCCCCACCATTATGCCAGAGCCTTGTCTGTGCTGTTATTCCGGCAGAATAGACTGCCCAGATACAGGATTGCTGGATCAGTGGGTACGCACACTGTAATTTCTAAATGATAGCACACACTGTTTTTGAGAAATAAAAAAAACCCACAAAGCTACTCAAAGACAGAAGCAATCAGACAGCACCCCCGCACCCCCTCCCTGACTCCCCGTCTCTCACTGATGAGAAGGAGAGAGCTCATTCTCCACCCCCCCACAGCCACGCCTCCCAGGGACAGTGGGCTGGGAACCTGCTATTTCCTCCTGGGAAATTGGAGGGCGACCCTGTCATTTTCAGGGTGGGATCTCGACAACCCTCTTCCCGGGGGTCTGTGAGGAGAAGGGGCGGGCGAAGTCATCACACATTTAAACAGTGGCTGTGTCTGAGGGCACCACAGGCCCCCGCCCCCGCCACCCCCCAGCCCGCCAGCTAGCTTGTCCACTCCCCGGGAGCCCCTGCAGGCACTGCTGGGTGCCTGGTGTCAGGGGTGCAGCTGTCGACGAGGGGGCCCTGCTCTCCTGGGCAGGGGGTGCACCGTGTTGGTGGCTGGCAGGAGGTGGGTGGGGGTGGGGGTGCTGGCTTAGGGCTGGGCGGTGTCCCTGCCATACTTGCCCTTTGAGGATAACTTCTGGGATGCAAATTGGCTCCACCAGCTGTACTGCCTGCCATGCGGATGGGCCAGCCTGGATCACAGCTCCTGGTGGCTTGCTCCGCTCCCTCTCCGACATGCAGATGCCCCCAAGCTAAGCAAGGAAAACAAAGCCTGCCCCCCTTTGCTCCTTAGCAGGCCTCAGCCCCAGGAAGCTGACCCCTGGCACTCAGAGGTGAGGACCGGGGTCTGCTCAGCTTTTGCCTGGAGCACCTGTGTCCCCTACGTCAGCGTGGGCTGGTCTGTCAGAGGAGGCAGCACGTGGGGGAGGATGGGGCTTGAGATGTGAAAACTAAGCTGCCCTGGGGCCAACCAGGGCTGAAGGTGACCCTGTTCATGGCAGAGCAAATCTCGGCCAGCCCTGCGCCAGCCCCATGCCCAGTGCAGGTTGGATGACTGGGTTCCCCAGGGGGTTCCTTGGGCTGATGTTGGGAAAGGGGTCACCAGGCCTTTCTTCCTAGGCAGCCTCACTTTGGAAGTCCCGCTGAGACCTGTTGAGCCATCTGCAGACCTCAGCGGACACCGAGCGGCATCTCTGCAGCAGGCATGCCGCCCAGGAATCAGGCCCGATCTCCCTCACCCTGGCCAGTTGCGCTGCCCCATGGGCACCGGTGGCTCTGGGTCACCCTCGCCAGCTTTGCTGTGAGTGCCCGCCGTGGCAGCTGTGGTGTGTGTCCACCTCCCCAAAGGTCTTCCTTTTTCTCACTGACCCCCTGCTGCTCCAGGTACTGGTCTCTCCTGATCCCTGAACAGAGTCCATGCGACAAAGTCTTGCCACTCTGGCCTCTCGGGAGCCCTCTGGCTGTCCTTGTACGAGAGAGCTGTTTGCTCTTTTGGCCGTCTGTGGAACTTGCAGTATTCTTGGCCGGTGTCGTAATCCCAATGTAGGGGTGCTGTCTCCTTGCTCAGTGTCCAACGCCCAGCGCTTGGGTGGAGCGCACCCTACCCCAAAGTGACGCCCTTGCTCTGGGACACTTTATTATTTTATTTTATTATTTTTTTTTGCTCTGGGTCACTTTATTTAAGAGGTCTTGGCCTGCGGATTTCCCCTGCAATGCATCCCTCGCTATTCTGACTGCAGTTCCCATCAGCGTCGGTGGTGAATCAAGAACAGTGAAAGTCACACAGCCTTCATCCCCCGCTGGCCCCATGGTGAGGGTCTTGTGCTTCTTGACATTGCGTTGTGAGCCTTCCACGAAAGTGAGAATCCCACCACAGAGTCACGTTTTCTCCTTGGAACGCCAGGAGGCCGTTTCTCAAGTGGGTTCATTTATTTCAAAAATCTACTTATTGTTAATTGGGAGTGAGTACATGTTTCCTCTAACTCCATAGTTCAGTCACGTCCAGCAGAACTGTGAAGTGTCCTTTTCTTGACATCGTCTTCCCTGCACCCCTGTCACCCTCCCCCCAGGACACTTCTTCTCTTTGCTGTCCCTAAAGGCTCATCTACTGAAGGACAGAAAACCCCCAATGACTACTGAGGTACACCCTAATATGTACAAACAAAATAATACGGACCCAAAATAAGTACTGTTTTGGAAACCCGATCAGGTCCAGCCTGCAGCATAAGGGCATCAGCTGACAGTGTTTTAACTGATCAAGTCAAATTTATGCCTTATGTCTACACGCACCTCTCCAGGACACTCAGCTTAGTCTCCACTTCCCTCCTGGCCCTCAAGCGTGGGCAGAGGAAGCTCCTTGGAGGAGTCCATCCCTGGGGGCCCCCACACATGGATCTGGGGCTCCTGCTGCCCTCCATTGCCTCTGCACAGCGGCCCTCACAGTTAAGGCTCTGATATGGATCTCTCGTTCGAGTTTGGGTTGTGTGGATCCCTGTCCCTCATGACTGATGACGGTGCGCCTCCTCCACGGGGGCTTAGAGGACCTCTCGCTTGGATGGCCCCTCCTTTGGAGGTAAGCCGTTAAGGACTTCAGGCCACCAGGCACCACACACAGCATGCTGCACCATCCGTGAGCTCTGTGTTTCCGCCCCGGGGATGAGGATCAGGCAGGGCCGTGCTGTAAGGACTCCCTCCTCGGTGGTGGTGAAGAGAAGTCCGTCTGAAGGCAGGAGAAATGTCTGACAGAGTCGAGCTGTGCGTATGGCCCAGAGTCCACCGGGGCCTTGTTGGACTGTGGTTTCTGAGCCAGTCTGCGTGGGGTGGGAGGGGAACGCTCAGTGGGGACTCGCTCAGTGAGTGAGTGTGTTTTAAGCGCTGGCGTTTGCACCTCGGTAAGTGGCGTGCAGCTAGATCAGGGCCCGTCCTGTCTTCCTCCAGGCCTGGCCGTCACCCTCTGGAAGCCCCACACTCCGTCAAGTCTCTGTCTCCAGGTGGTGGGGCTGTAGACTCCCAACGTCAGAAGGTCAGTGGGGCTGAAGTCCTAGCATCAGAGGCACTGGTAGGAGGAGCATTTCCAGAAGAGCTGGCTAAATGGCCTCAGAACATGGGATGATGGATGGATGGATAGATGGATTCCATTCAATAAGAACATGATTCAGAGCAGACTGTACCTTGAGTCCAACGTGCTGGGTTCTCTTTGGCCAGCTAGATGAACAGGAGCT
This sequence comes from Nesogale talazaci, assembly GCA_004026705.1. NCBI lineage: Eukaryota > Metazoa > Chordata > Mammalia > Afrosoricida > Tenrecidae > Nesogale > Nesogale talazaci. Next base: position 10,813 of record PVJH01033943.1, on the reverse strand, counting down.
GTCTTTGCTACCTACCTGGAGAGATGTCCATCTCTCCACGTCAGATCAGGACATCAACTGACAGGTGGTGTCTCGTGTGTTTAAGAGAGAGAGAGAGAGAGAGAGAGAGAGAGAGAGAGAGAGAGAGGGCAGGCTTTGGCTTATATGCACTGTGGGAAACAGAAAGGTCTTTCCCAAGTTGTCCACCCCAAATAGATGCCAAACCCAAGACGCTGCTTGCTACGCATGATGAATGACCGTACACTAGGAGGTCAGTGAAAGTAGGTCTGAGGTTATTCTTCTTAAGGGTACCCTCAACCAGACTGTATAGACTGACCTCCTACATAGGCCCCATTCCCTTCTGATATCGTTCCCTTGAAGGGGCATCTGAAGTCAACTCTGGGACCACTCAAGGATTAGGCTACTATACTGAGTGTAGGGCTCACCCATATTGCCACTTCTGTACCCCTATGCTCTCCCTGTACTGTGGCATGTACACCCCAGGTTATCCCCCTTCTATTGCTTGTGTTGCCTTTGTCCCAACCCCTTCCCAGGGCGTAGGTTGTTATCTGTAATCAGAGGGCTTACATGCCCCCAAAGATATAGAAGCTTTGGTTAGAAATGAAACCCCAGGAGAGCTCCCTCCTGCCCGCTCGTCCACTTCCATGTGGACCACCCCAAGGAGCTGAGGTGAGCATGCTACCACGAATGTGTCTGACCTCTTTATGTCTCTCTCTCTCTCACTCATGACATTGCCCTCATCTTTATGTATCTTAACTGTACCTACCATTGTACCTACCAAACCTGCGATCACTTGTGAGGGGCTGGCTGCCCCCACAATGACCCAAGATGACTGGGTGGTGTGAAAGCCTGTGGTGCGGGGAGCTGTGGGTGTGAGGGGCGAGAAGCACTGAGAGACTGGAGGTGGATGAGGGTCAGCCAGAACCAACGGAGAGAAGTGAGAGTGGAGGGACTTCATCTCGGGTCCTTTGGTGAGGATCTTCAGAGAGACCAATCCCTGGAGAAGGACGCCTGAGCTGGATGGACACAGTGACCATGGCCATAGTTGTGAGGACAGCGCAGGTCTGACCAGTGTTTCCTTCTGCAGGTCAGAACTGAGAGGGCGGGGGCTGAGCAGCAGCGGTGAGGATGGGGTGCTGGTCAGGGTACCTGGTCCACGCACAGCCACACGGCCATCCTTGTCCTTGAAATCAAGGGCAGGCAGGAGCCCTGGGGGCCGTGGGCAGGATCGGTGTGCCCAGATTGGCTATGGGAAGGAGCAGGCCTCTGAGGGCATCCCGGGGCGCAGATGGGCCAGCACAGATTACCCCTCCCCCCCAGCCACGGGCTCGGTGACTTCGAACAAGTTGACACCCTGGCACTTGCTTCCTGGAGCTCACTTTGTGATTTTCATAAATGCAAATTAAAACACTTATCTGCTCTATAAAGACCTAGCATGTTTAAATAACCATTATCCCTTCGCCGTATTCCGGGGATGTTGGAGTCATTATTCTCACCGATAGAATAGGCATGACATCCCCAGGGGAGTCATTAAAAGATGGCCGTTTCTCCCCGTCTGACCGTACTGGCGGTTGTAATGTATTTATTCAGGATTCAGAAAATGGAATTCAATTAGAGCTGAAACGGTGTTAAATTAAGTAATTCCTATTGTATTTGTCTGACAGACAGGACAGCCTGACCTGGGAGGAAGGAGCACCCCCTCTGCCCCCACCCTTTCTGGGCTGCTTCTTGGAGAGCTGATGGGTGTCACTGGTGACCGGATGGGTCTTGCTTAACCCCTGGTGATCCACTCGCTGGTCAGGCACACACCCTCCCATGGCGGGCCGAGGCAGTCTGCAGGATGCATATAGCCGGGGCCATCTCCTCTTTATTCTCGTCTTTAAAATGACGGTGCCGGAGGGTTTCCAAGGACAGGGGAGCTCCAGCAGCTTAGCCCCAGTGGTGTCCTGGTGGCCGCTGGACCCTCAGAGGGTGTGGGACCGAGATCCAGCTTTCACACACCCGGGGAGTGGGGTGTCCCAGCTGGTGACTGCAAAACCAGGTGGGGACAGCAATGATTGCCAAGACAAAGCCAGTGGGCAGGGAGCCTGGGCTGGCCACTCGGCTGTCTGCACAGGACAGACAGTTCAGAGACGGCCTTGGACAGACAGACAGACAGACAGGAGTACAGTCGCTGTCACACCCGTGTATCAAAGTCACGTGTCCACACACACTGCTGCAGGCATTCTGGAGAGCAGGCTGCCGAGTTTTGCTCATTTGAGATTTGAGCAGCCGGAGTCCACCATGGGATTCCAGTGGCCAAGTTACGTCTGTTCCTGCCCACACAGTGCATGTGTCGACACCCGTGACTGTGGCATCTTTCTATTCTTAGAAAGGAAATGATGGATAATTTGGGTGTGAGTGGACCGGGGAGCGGGAGGGGGTGACTGAGGCTGTGGGTTTCAGAGATGGGTGTTGGAACCCAAGTATGCATGGAGTGGGGGGTGGGATGGGTTCCACATGCTGGCAGCCCCTGAGAAGCAATGACCGCCATGAATTTTCCATGGATGCAGAGTGAGGAGTTTCTCACTATGTCTGTACCCAGGTGGCTGGCCTGTGAGCAGCACCCCGGAAGGCACGGTCGCGTCCTCTGGAGTCTCGTGAAGCATTTGCAGTGTTTCTGTGGAGATGGAAAGACAGCAGGGGTCTCTGGGGCGGGCGGTGGCCAGAGAGGGTAGGCGACCAGCAGACCCTGCACACCTCAAGTCGGGTGCCCTCTTTACCATCACAGGGCTCTGGGGCTCCGGTGGGAGGTGTCTCCATAAGGGTGGAGCGAGCCCTCGCTCATTATGCAGATTTACCCGAGCATCCTCCTTCGTGCCCAGGTACCTGGTTCTGCTCATGGCGACTCCATGCCAACTGGGGATCCAGCCCCGAGGGTTGTCTCGGTGACGTGACCAGAGCACGGGCCTTTTCCCTCCAGGAGTCCTGCAGGGTCCGACTCAGAATCACCAGCCTTTCAGCTGGCAGCTGAGCGCTTAACCACCGTACCACCAGGATGCCACAGCTTCACGAGTGGTGGTGAGACGATGCTGACAGTAATGAAAGCAACGCTTTGGTGTGCCTGCCGTGGGCTGCCTGCTTGGTGTGCCGCTGCGTGGAGTCGTCTGTGGGGACTGTTGCTCGCCTTTTACTGAGGAGGTTTGGGGATCCGATAGGGACCCTTGGCTGCTGTTCAAAGGTGGGGTGTTCAAGCCCACCCTGGCCGCGATGGGGGAGAGACCTCGAGCTCCGCCCCATGAAGATCACAGCATTAGGACCTGGCCGCTATGAGCCTCGACCCCGTCCTGAAGGGGTGGTGCATGCCAGAATCAATGAGGTCAGGCCAGGGTGACCGTAGAAACAAGTGCAGGGACACACCTACACACACCTACATATATGAGGGAGCGTTGTGTCAAAGAGCAAGTGTACCTGGAGAAAATATCCCAGCCCAACACACATCAAGTCCCTAGTCCAATATGAGCCCATGTGTCTGATACCAGTCTGTAAATCCGTCTTCAGAGTCATGTGGCACAGGCAAAGACGCCGAATGCAGGCAGGTCGTGGGTTGGTGGGTGAAAAGCCCTGTGGATCCGACGCTGGTGGGTCTCCGTGGGGTTCCTCCAGGTCTCTGAGTGTGCCTTGTCCACAGGAAGGGGAAGCAGAGAGAGGGGGTGGAGTCCAGCTCCAGGGAGAAAGGGAGGACATTCCCAGAATCCTCTTGAGAAGGCCACGCCCACAAGGAGGCATCTTCAGGCTGTGACCTGATTGTCAGGCTGGACTCCGCCCCTTCACTTACTTATCAAGTTGACGTGAAATTATGTAGCCACCACATTCAGCAAGAAGGATTCAAATAGTCCTTCCAGCCTCTGTGGCACCAGCATCATTTAGGCCCTCAGTGTCCACCCCAGTGTCCTCGCTCAGAAGAAGGGGGGCGCGTGGTGCATGGCCCACTCCGAGTGCTCCCTACACGCACCCCACACTCCTGTGTGCACAGGATGCACTGAGTGCAGGCACCTGCTGGGCTTATGGGCTGTGTGCCACTTCTCTCCCTAGCTTGGCGGGCACGGCCTTTGGGGCTCAGGGTGTCCTGTTTGGCCAGCAGCTATAGGGTGCGTCGGTTGCTGCCCAACGAACTCTCGCCGGGAGCGGCCGGGAACTCTCTGCCTTGGAGCGGCTCCTGACCTGCATGCACATAGAGCAGCACGCTGCCCAGTCCCGGGACCTCCCCACAAACAGGGGCTGACCTGACCACCGGGGTCCACTGGTTCCTCGGGACGATGACACAGCAAGATCTCCAGGCCTTTCTTCCTCCTGTGCCATCTCTAGGCATTCTGTTCACAGGAACACACAGGCCTCCTCTGTGTGAGGGCAGGCAGAGTGCTGGCTGGAAACCCTATTCAAAGGGGGTTGTTCCCTCCTACACGGCCTCGTCGCAACCTCCCTGCTGGAACCTGAGCCCCTCAGGCTTGCGCCAGTCCTGCAGAGAGAGCAGCCGTGCTTGAAGGTCCAGGGTCAGGATGCAGACAGCTTAGCGCTATGACCTTGGCCACTGAAACATCACAGTCCTTCTCAGTCCATTTGCCAGCCAGCGGCACCACAGACAGCCACCAGGATGCCCCATGGAGGGGACCACAGCTCTGGTCCACTCAGACTCAGCCTCCTGACAGCCGTTTGAACATTCCGCATGTTCCTGTTTATCAACTCTGGAGGTCGATGCCTGCCGACGTCACCCACACCCAGCTCGGCTCTGCCCTCCTTCCCCTGAAAAACCGGCCTCACCGGGGCGGAGCGCGAAACGGAATAACAAACAAAGGACTGTGTCTCGCACTGAAGACTAGATGCATGTTTTTCAAAATTCAAGTGAGACGATGACTTTACTTACTCGGTGCGGGGAACGTTCCTGGTTGCATCGGGAGCTACTTGGAAGAACGGAAGATTGATTTTCTTCTTGGGAGGCTTCGGAGTGCAGAGTCGTGACCTTTACTTCCTCTTCCCCGTGAGGAACGCTGCTGCTGTGCATGAGACGATCAGTTGCTGCCCACTGTCCTCAGTCCCTCGGCTGTCGGCCCCTGCACCGCTGTGGTGGCCGGGTCACCAGAAGACCGAGCTCCCAATCCTCTGTTCAGGGGCTGGAAGGTGAGCTCTGCTCCCTGGCATCTCCATGGCTGCCCCCCTGGAGGTTGATGGCATGCCTTCCTTCCAAAGACCTGGTGCATGGGGTGGGGGAGGGGGCTTTGTGGAAGCTCCAACCTTCCTGTTTGCAGCCAGGTGTGTGAACCCTGCGCTGTCCCTGCACCGGGAAACAGAAGCATGTCGCCATAAAGACACCCCGCAGCTGTCGAGTGGACCCTGATGCATAGGGATCTGGAGATCAGGGCAGTGCTGCGTCCACCACATGAGTCTCCAAATCACCACCCTGCAGCTTGCTGACAGCCAAGGGGACTGGAGCCACCTCCTGATGAAGATCAGAGATGACTCCCTTTGGCGTGGATGACGCCTTCGCCTCCTGGAGAGAATGCCCCATGCCTCTGGGCCCACAGGGTCTCCTGGTGCGTGGCTCAGGGCCACTGCTAAGCCTGGTCGCCGGCGTGCCACCAAACGTCATTTTCCGAGCCAACCGGGCATGTGGGTTTTTATGCACAATCTTCCCCTGCGTTAATCTTGGCAGGTGTTTAAGAATCAGAGTTAAACAAGACAGACCAGCAGAGGAGGATGCCTTGTCGCCAACCCATCGCCAGTGACCCCTGGGCCCCAGGGGTGACAGGTGAAGGACACTCGGCCTCCGTCGTACCCGCGTCTCCTTGTTCCTGGCCCAGTTGCAGCGCCTCGGAGGGCGCGCCTGCCACTCAAATGACTACCAGTCAGCAGCCTGGTTCCCACCCCCAGAAACAGCGCTGCCCCTTCCTTTTCCCTTTCTGTTTCGCCGTGTCTTGCACATCCACGGAGCAGTCGGTGGAAGCTCTCAGCGCATCCAGCAACAAGTGATTTCTTTAATGGAGTGATTGCTTCCTGCGCTCTGAGACAATTGCATTTAAAATATACCCTTCTTTTATTTACCTGTCTGCACTCTCCACTTGATGCTAATATTCCTTGACTTATCATTCAATCAATAACCCAGAGAACAATGGTCCCTCCCTGAACTCGCCTGCAAGTGCCCCTCAATTGCCTCCTTTCATCCCCAGCACCATTCCTGTGAACCCCCTAGGCCAGGAGCGTGGCCCCAGTCAGCTCACCGCGCTGGCTCCGCGGGCCCTTCCCCAATTGTAAGGAGACGCAGACTCAGAGCCCTTGCTGTTCCTTGTCAGCCCCCGCCCTTACCTGAGCATGGCCACGCCCCAATGGAAGGAACCTCATCCCACCCCCCGAGAGACCCCCCTCCTGAGCTCAGATGGGTTCTCCTCCATTTACTTATTGACGGACGTAACCTCCCTCCCAGTTCCATCTGTCCCCTAGCATCTGATCCACACCAGGAGGACGTGCTCAAACCTGCCCCCACCCCAAGTACCTCACCAACTTTCCACTCAGATGCCGCCGAGAGAGCCATAAACGCAGGTTTCCAGCCGCCGTGACTCTTTCCCGCAATGTGTTCTTACCAACAAAAGCTGTGGTCTGAACACTGGCAGTCATCTAGGGACTTGGGAGATGATGTTTAACTCCCCCCACCCCCCACACCAGGAGGTCCCTTTCCTGACCGTTGGCAGTGGGAAGTTGACTCCTGAGAAACCAGTGAGTCTATTACCAGGTGCACGACCCAGAACCCCATCCACCCGGCTTGCAGGCTCTTAAACGAGGCTGATGCAGGAAACAGGAGTGTGGAGTTGTGTTCTTGGCGGGGGACCAAAAGAATGCGTGGCCTCGTTCAGTCACAGCTGCCTCCTGCTTACAGCTTTTTTTTTCTCCTGCGTTGGGGGCCCAGGGTGCCATGGGGACTGGATACCCTGGGAGGTCTGGCCCTAGATTCAGCCACAGGTATCAGGTCCTCTCGTCATTTGGGTGTTGGGGCCCCATGAAGCCCCTTGTCATCATCAAGTGTGGGATTAAGATGCTTATGGGCCCTGGGACTGGTGCATGGCCCCTTAGCTCTCCTTGTGATGGCGGCATTTCAGGAGAGGGAACGAGGGACTTCCAGGTGCTGGAGGCTGTGCGTGTTGCTGACACGCAGCAACACACCATGTGTCACAGGTGTATCCGTCCTGCCCCCTGGACGCTGGCACGGCCACCTGTGACGAACAGATCTCAGCAGAGGGAGTTTCCAAAGAAGGCTGAGAGACTTGGAAGACAGTGCCAGAGATGGACTTCCCCAAATTATCCAACGAGACCCCCCAGAGCAAGCAGGAGAATGTGTCGGGTTTGTTTTCTTTGAGTCCTTCAGGGGGGACCCATCTGTCTGTATGGCAACAAATGTACCAATGTGCATGATACAATGGATATATGTATGGAATGTCATAAGAGTTGTATAAGCCCCCAGTAAAAGGATTTTTAAAAGCCCGACAAAACAACCATCGAGTTTGGAATCAGATTCTACTTTGTTTATACTGATTTCTTCTGCTTCTTATTCTTGGCATACGGATTTACAGAGGTGATTCTTGGACAGGATAGAGAGTTTGTAAACTCCCTGGGCCAGCAGGGGACCGGGGATGGGGCGGGGAAGGAGAGCCTCAGTGAGGTGGGCAGGCAAAATAGGGACCGCCGGGGTCAGGCCCTGTGGGTGAGGGCCAGCGGGGGCTGCTGCCGTGGGAGCACAGTCCCTGTGAATCGCAGGGACTGGACAGCGCTCACTGTTGGCTCGATGCCTACACACATCCCGGCTGGGGGACTGGAAGACAACAGCAAGCTTGCCCTTCATGGATCCTCGATATGCCAGGGACATGCGGGCGGCACCCCGTCTCCAAAGGGGCAGGCAAGAGACGTGGTGCCTCGTGGCCTCGGCACGCGTGGCAGTTACTTCACCTGGTGAAGGGGTGGAGTTTAGCCTGCCAGTCAGGGTGCAGCTCGATGGCCTCACCTGGAGGCAAGAAGGGGGTAAGGAGCTTGCTGGAGGCCAGACCCACTCACTCTCTGTTTCATCGTCCTGCCAACAAGACACAGGGGCCACGTGGGAGCCCCAGGCCGGTGTAGAGACGCTTCCACTGCCACTGGATCTACAAGACATTCCACCCATTGGCCTGTGACCTTCCTGCATTCGGCGTCATTGCGTGTGTGGCGTGAGTCTGAAGAGGATTTTGTAGGTACAGGACATAGGGCTCACGTTGGACTTATGAACTTGATCTGGACTGGGATGGGATGTTCTCTTACTATACAGATACTGTTTGAGATAAAGCTCTCTCTGGAACACGGATGAGTGTCTCTGGCTTTGCTTCTCCAGTCTACCTGCGCTAATGGGGCGTGGCTGACACACCTGCCTCGTCACAACTCCAGCCAGGGGAGGAGTCAGGGGCCCATTGAACATGGGAGTCTTCCCCAGCGCAGCTGTAGACCCTGCTCTCGGGGCTTCCCTAGACACGCATGACTGCCTGTATACAGGGTCTTCCAATGTCCCCTGTGTTGCCGTGAGTCGCCAGAGTCTGTGTCCCCTTTGCCCAGAACGTTGAGGCATGGTGTAGGCACGAGGTTGGTCGATACTGGCTGGGGTTATTTTGGGGAGTGGGGAGACTGGGGCCAGGCTGCTCTAACTCCAGCCCATGCCCATCTTGGGGCAGCTCGCCCTTGCTTCCAGGGAGGGCTTTCAGCCCTTTCCTACTGGCACTGACTCACAGGGACCCCACAGGATGGGGCACAACGGCCTTGTGGGCTTCTGAGACGGTAACTGCTTATAGGCACGAACAGGGCACAGAGTGACTGGTGGTGCAGACCTGCTGACCTTGCAGTTAGGGGTCCCACAATGAACCACTGATCTCCAGGGCTCCCTGGGCTCCCGTTTTGGGGCCCCAACGCTGCAGGAGCCCCGCAGGAATGGTCTTCTCTGAGGGCAGGGAGGGTGGGTGCCAGCGGTGTGGGCATCGCAGCCCCCTCCCGACTCCATACCCTTCCTTCCTTCAGGCTGGAACTGAAACAGGGTGGGGGGGGTGTGAGGTCAGGTGACCTCTGGCCCTGTGTATGACTTCTGACCAGGGAGTGAGGTCAGGTGACTCTCTGTGACTTCCACCTGCCCAACTGCTGGGAAGTATGAAGGTGTCCACCAGTTGCTGAGGTATCTGTCCTGGCTGTGATGGCCACCCCAGCATGAAACCCTGCCCAGTAGCCAGAAGGCTTCCCTCCCCCTCCCTCCCCCTCACCCGGACCCTGGCCTTCACTAAGCCCAAGGCCTCTTCCCAGGAACCACCCTCTTGAGGACGCAGGTGTCTAAACCAGCAAGCCAGGCCATGGGGGGAGGGGGTGACCTTAGGCCTTTCACAGGCCAGTTCTCAGAAGGGAGCCTGCTGGTTTTGCAGTCCCTGGGGGGGAAGGTGTCTTGTCAGTGCTTGGAAACACTCAAAGCTCCACCCCACCCTGTTCCTCACAGGCGCCCACCGACAGGTGCACTGGCTGGAACTGAGCCCGGTGCCTGTGGGGGGAGGGCGAGATCTCTCCCCAGGAGTGCCAGTGCCCTCCTCGGTCTGGCCTGCCCATGTTAAACGCAAGCCCGCGTCTTGCTGGCCCTGCTGGCTGTGGGTTGTGAAATTGCAGGGAGACTTTATGGAGTGCAGAATGGAGAGCTCCCGCCTCTCTCGGGCCACTCCAATTAACCATCACAATGCCCGGGGTGACCAGGGCGATCTGCATTTTGTTTCTATTATTTCTACCAGAGCAGGGAAGCTGGGCATTATGGGAATTTCTCAAGGTCTTGGAGCCACTGGTGGCAAGAGCTTTTCCATCTCTGCTTTTTCTGGGAAACATGGTCTCTCATGCGGCAGGCGGGGGGTGGGGGGGTGGGCAGCACGTGAGGGATGAGGCTGGGGTCTGTGGCAGGACCAGGGCCCCCCAGGCAGGCAGAATTGCCAATACGCCACATATCCCGGGCAGGGGGACACCCCCATGGCTTTTATCCACATCATGGCCGAAAGGTGAATTTCACAAGCTGATGTCTATAAAACAAGCCAGGGACTAACGGCCACGCAGAGGTTCCCATGACCCGAGCGCACTCTGCGGGCCCTGCTGTGGGCATTGTGTGCTTCTTCCTGATGTCTGTCAGGCAGGTACACGCAGGTGTGCACCCGGAGCAGGGTGGGGGTTTGTCTTCCCAGAGTCGGGGCCAGGCCGCACCGCAGTCTGGTGCCACTTCCTGGGAATATCTCCATCCTCCGTCCTGCTGGAGCACTCAGGGCTGGAAGGCCTGCCTGGCGCCTGGTGGAATGGACGGGCTCTCTGTCTGTAGACGCAGCTCCCGGGGCAGACCTACCCCCGTACCTCACCTGTTTGCCTACAGTGGTTTTGATAAGACTAACGGATGCTTTGGAAGGCGGAGGTGGGGGAAGATCACAGGGACAGAGACCACATGGCCCCAAAGGGCCCCTCCCCTTTCCCCATCACCGCAGTTAACCTCACCGATCCCCGTGGCTGCGGTTGGTGCCAGCGAGAGGATACTGACTTGGGGAGACACCGTGTGGCGGGCGGAGCTGCCTCCCTGGCTTTCCCAGGCCGCCATCTTTGTGGGGCAGGTCACCGGGCCTTTCTTCTGCGGAGTCAACTTTCCAGTCCCCAGCAGAGCCCTGCACTGTGGCCCCACCTAGGATCCAAGTCCCTTGCTGGTGGACGTTTAGGGGTCTCCCTAGACCCAGTGTTATCCTCCGAGAGGGGCAGAGATGCTGCAGTG
>PVJH01033942.1:0-21113 GCA_004026705.1 Nesogale talazaci | reverse complement strand
AGATGCTGTAAATATTTAGAATTAGACATGAAAGTGGTGGGATAACCAGCAAGAGATAGAAATAAATAAAAAGAACTGTAACAAACTATTACAAAAGACTCTACTCTGAGAAGTTTGAGAATTCAGACAGGCTGTTCTGAAAACCTGAAAAGATGAACAATCAACTCTCCAAATGATTACCGAATGATGTAGAAAATATGAACAGACCCCAAACAAAAGAAGAACTAGAGATGGTCATTATAACGTTCTCAATCAAGGAAAGTCCAGGACCAGATAACCACGCAGCAGAATTCTAACAATCATTTAGAGAAAAGTTGCCACCATTTCTACACAGATTATAGACAAGAACATCAAGTTCCCGAATTCATTTTCTGGAGGGAGCATAACCCTGATACCAAACGCAAGATCTGACTCCACAAAGATTGACCACTATAAGCCAATAGACATTCTGATCACAGATGCAATAGTTCTCAATGAAATCCTGTCCAACAGAACCCAACAACATATCAGAAAACTAATATACTGTAATTAAATCAGAGCAACACTGACTGCATTGATGGTTATGATTCTTATGTTTGATTTTGCTCATGTAGTGTTTTGCATCGCTAGCTTTTTAAAAATTTTTGCATCACTGCCCTCTGGTGGTCATGGGAGCTACCCAGACTTGCTGCTGCTGGATTTGAACCACCAAGCCAGTGGGCCACAGTCCCGCACTCAACCACAAAGCCACCAGGGACATTGTTAGTTTTGAAGCCTCCTTGTATACCCCGTGACTAGTACTCATTGTTATCTTAAATGAGATTAAATCATTTAATTTTTTTAAGGATGTATAATGGAGCATCTTATACTTAAGACATATTACTGGGAGAGTCCAGTTTCTTGAAGTGCATCGTGTTAGGCAAAATAGATGAGCAAGGGAGAGGAAGGCCCCCATGGAGATGGATTGAAACCATGACAACAAAGGGCTGGAGCCGGGGGGCGAATTAAGGGTGGTGAAGGACCGGTCAGTGTTTCTGTCTGTGTCACACAGAAGGTCTCAGTGGGTCAAAACTCACTCAGTGGCATGTAACAACAACAGTGGAACATCCCATGTAATTTAGTTTAAAAAGATTACCCATACCCATATTTGACATGTACCAACAAAATTCTAAATTCTTTATCCATGGCTAGTTTGACTGTACAATTAGAGTTATAGAGTCCTGGAAGCATAGTAGTTGGTTACCTTTTGAACTGCAAACGCGAAGGTTAACAGTTTAAAAATACCTGCTGCTCCTAGGAGAAGGCTAGGGGTTTCTACATTGTTGGAAACTCAACACCAGTAGTTCTGTGTAGTCCTGTAGGGATGCTCTCAGTCAGCATCATCTTGATGGCAGTCAGTTTGTTTGGTTTTTTTAAGTAAAATTACTAAAGGCCTTATGGGAGTCATTTATGTTGTTGGCTAGAGTACATCAAGTCGATTCCCACTCATCGCAACACCATTTGCAATAGAATGCAACAGCACTGAGTCCTGGGCCGTCTACACGACTGTCTTATGTTTGAGTCCATGGTTGTAACCACTGTGTCTATACATCTTGTCTAGGGTTTTCCTCCTTTTCTCTGACCCTCTTGTTTACCAAGGCTGATGGCCTTCCCCAGGGACTGGTATCTCCTGACAACATGTCCAAAATACATGAAGTCTTGCCATCTTTGCCTCTAAAGAGCATTCTGGAGTACTTAAAGATCTATGTGTTTGTTCTTTAGGCAATTCATGATACTTACTATCAATATTTTTTGAAAGTACCAATTCCTGCTGAAATGATAAAAAATCTGATAATCCCTCAAAAAAAACCAAACAGACTATACTTTCACCAAAAGTAACAGGGATATATGAAGCTTAGATATAGGAATGAGCTTGCCCTTGACTGTAAACCCTAACCTAAAAATAGTCACTTCTTGTGATGCAGACCTCATGAAGGAATCACTGAAGAGCAGAGCGCTATAGTAAAGTGTGGTGAAGAAACCAGATAGTGCCTGCTTATTTGACAATGATATAATCTGGGTTCTTAAAAGCTTGTATTAAAATAAGCAGCCATACAAAGGATACTTATAGAGGTCTAAATACAGGCATGTACCTATGTAAATATATTTATATATACAGATAAGAAAATAGATCTATGTATATATATTTATATGGTAGATATTAAGGTAGTAGGTGGATATTGGGCCTCTATTCAAGTACTATCTCGACACAAGAATACTTTGTTATAATAACCTGGCATTCTAGGATGCTCACCTTTCCGATTCTATTGCTGAACACAAAATGGGTGCATAAACAAACGTGGTAAATATAGCTGATGGTGCCTGACTATCAAAATATATAGCATCTGGATCTTACAGATAAACTAATTAACTAACTAACTAAAATCTAACTGCCAAGCAACGAAGTCCACATGGAAGAAGCAAACCAGCTTGTGTGATCATGGGATGTCAATGGGATCAGGTAACAGAAATCAAAGGTCCAGGGGGAAAATCTTATCAATGTGAATCAGGAAGAGTACAAAGTGGAGACCCAAAGTCCATCTGCAGACAATTGGACATCCTCTTATTGAATGGTCACAAGGAAGAGGCGAGCCAGTCAGAGTGGAATATAGAACTGTTGAAACATACAACTTTCCTCTAGCACTTTAATGCTTCCTTCCCACCACTATCATGACCCCCGTTCTACCTTATAAATCTAGCTAGACCAGAAGATCTGGTATAGATCAAAGCTGGAAGCACAGGAATTCAATACTGGTTAACTTCTCAGAATTAATAATGAGAGTAGCAATAACAGGAGAGGAAGAGAAAGGTAGGGAGAGAAATGGGAAACCAATTATAAGGTTCCAGGGTACAGACAACAGAAAAGGGGATAAAAGGAGACATCAGTCAGTTTAAGACATGAAAAAAAATATATAGACTATCAAGGTTTCCTGAGGGAAAAAGGGTAGGGGAGAAAAGAGTTGATACCAAGGGCTCAAGTAGAAAGAAAATGATTTGAAAATGATGATGGGAGCATATGTCCAAATGTGGTTGACACAATGGATGGATGTATGGATTGTGCTAAGAGCTGTAGGAGTCACAATACAATGATTTTTAAAAAGACAAAAGCAAGCAGCTATTTAAGTAAGGTGACAGTTAAGCTTACATGGAAGAACACATCAGGAGGTGTGATCCAGAGACCATAAAAAACAAAATCCAAGGTCAGAAGAAGGAAATGTATTAGAGCTTAATTTATGAACACCAGGTTTGTAAAAGTCTACAGATCACAATGAAAGCCCCCACAGCATTTGCAGAGTTTCCACAGGGAGGAAGTCTCCATAGAAAATCCTTAGACCATTAAGCAAGGATAGAGAGACTACATAAGAAAAGGAATTATTGTCGCTATAAGTAGATTAAAATTTAACATCCTATCATTTGTTTTCCCATTTAACCCATTCTTGTTTTGTTTTATTTTATATGATTTTCTGCTTTCTTTTGGTTTGAACAAAAAAATTAAACAATGTCATAGAAATTGTTATATGCAAACCTAATCTGCTGTTTGGACGTTCCCTGAAAACACAACACAATTTAACATAAATAAATGCAAAGGGCACAGTAGCATTAATTGTTCTTATCTATCCATCACTGCCCTTTCCTATCTTAATATAATATGTCTTGTCTTCCAAGACACAGATCTGAAAGGTAACCAAGGCAGGATTGATGATAGGATCTGTCCTTCTACCCACCAGGACTAGCTAAGAGGTGAACATGATTCAAGCTAGGCAAATCAATAGCCTTCTATGCTTTGTTTCTATTGGAGTCAGGGCTATAAAGGAAGGAGAGTATTTCTCTTTTCCTGCTCCTGAATTATTTAGAAGGTGACTTTTTAAAAAGCTTATACATCCATTGAAGGCGCGTCTGTAGGAATAGATGCTTCCCAGTAATAAGAGAAAAAGCAATTAAGAGCAAGAGGGTCTCTGTGCTATGAGGTCAGTGCTACCTTAGGCACTTCTATGGTGTCTGTGTGTGTGTCCGTGTATGTATTAGGATATATAGTTTACAAGGAGAATTATGTTTTTATTTCAAACTTAAATGATAACTGCTTTGTAACATTGGCTAGACTTTCACAAAATGTAAGCATGCTCATTATTTTCATGCTATTCTGCTTCTTTAACTTAGCTTCCCTTCCTTTTTTATTGTCTCATCTTTGCTTTGGGGAAAATGTTGGATGCTTACTCTTATATAGTTGAGTGTCTCAGGAGTACATAATTTTTGAATGGCATGTCTTGCTTTTTTAAGTTAATCAGAGTTTCTAATTCATGGAAGGTTCTTTGTTTTTTAATCATTTTATTGGGTACTCACACAGCTCATCACAATCAATATGTACATTCATTGTGTCAAACACATTTGTGCATTGGTTGCCATCATCGTTCTCAAAACATTTATTTTCTACTTTATCCCCTAGTATCAGCTCCTCATTTTTCCCTCCCTCCCTGCTCCCTCTCCCTCATTTATAAATTATAAATTATTGATAAATTTATAAATTATTATTATTTTGTCATATCTTACACTGTCTTATGTCTCCCTTCACCCACTTTTCTGTTGCCCATACCTCAGAGAAGAAGTTATATGTAGATCTTTGCAATCAGCTCCCCTTTTCTATCTCACCTTCCCTCCACCCTCCCAGTATCACCACTCTCACCACTGAGAGATCCTGAAGGGCTCATCTGCCCTGTATTCCCTGGATTTCCAGTTCCTATCTGTACCAGTATACATCTGATCTAGCCAGATTTGTGAGAGAGAACTGGGATTACGATAGTAGGAGAAAGCATTGTAGAATTAGAGGAAAGTTGTATGCACTGCACCCTGACTAGCCAATCTCCTCCCCACAAACCTTCTGTAAGAGAATATCCAGTTTCCTACAGATGGACTTTGGGTTCCCAATCTACACTCCCTCTCATTCACAATGATATGATTTCTTGTTGACACCTCGTGATCCCACAGGATAGTGTGTTTCTTACACATGGGTTTTGTTGCTTCTGAGATAGATGGCTGCTTGTTTATCTTCAAATTTTTAAGATTCCAGATGCTATATTTTTTGATAGCCGGGCACCATCTGCTTTCTTCACCACATTTGCTTATGCACCTGCTTTGTCTTCAGCAATTGTGTCAGGAAAGTGGGCATATGGAATGCCAGTTTAATAGAACAAAATGTTCTTGCATTGAATGGAGACTCTTTCCTCAAATCCTGAAGCCATATTTTTTCTTCATATAGTACAGATTCTCAATTTTTTTCTCTCAGCTTACAGGCTGAATGACTCATGAGAGGTTTCAACCTTGAAACTGAACTTTCCTGATTTTAAACCATTAAGTATTCCTGTCATCAGTTTGACTGAATATTTTAGGTTGATTTACAGTGTTCCACATGTTTTAAGTGTTCTGGAATTCCCATTATCTCAATGTTATCCATAATTTGTTATGATCCACGCAGACAAATGTTTTTGCATAGTCAAACTTTCCAGGATTCTGTGGTTTCAGCTAACATCCATCTGATATCAGCAGTGATAGCCTTTGTGCCTTATACAACTGTGAAGCTGTCTTGTAAACATACTGTTTCCGTTTGGCTGGGTTGAATAGAGAAACAAATCTAGTGACGTGTTTAAAAATTTTATATCGAGAAGTAATTATATCTCAAGAAAGCCTTCCAGCCCAGGCTAACTCATGTCCAGAAAAAAGATACTAATCTGTAAGTCTTTCTTCAAACTCATACAGCCACATGTAATGATTCAGAAAGCATGAAGGTCACAAGCCAGTGGGTGCAGAGTCATGTGGATCAAAGTCAGAGTAATCATGGCATGGCTCTGGCGATTCTCCAGGTCAATAACCTAGTCCCAGCAGGAAGTGAGAGGTAGAGAAAGAAAAGGAGGTTTTCAGGTTCCTCTTATCATAATACCACACCCCCAAGGAAGCACCATCAGGCTCTGACCAGATCGATAGTTTGGATTTTACCTGTGCACTTCCATGCATCTTCAGATTGACATAAAATCTATCATCTAACTACCCCACTGCTACAAGCATTTTAAAATTATCTTCAACAAAATTTTACTTGAATATGATATTGATTTTTTTGTACTTTCTTGCACAATTGTGTCACTTTTCTTTTTAAAACTTATTTTAATTGGGAGCTCTTTCATCTCTTCTAACAATCCATACATCCATTGTATCAAGCACATTTGTACATATATTGCTATCCTCATTTTCAAAACATTTTCTTTCTACTTGAGCTCCGTATTTTTCCCTCCCTCCCTCACCCTCTTCCCCTCATGAAACTATGATAAATTATTATTAACTTCATATCCTACACCATCCGTTGTTCCCCTTCACACATGTTTCTTTTGTTCATAACTCTGGGTGGGGGTAGGAGTTTTATGTTGATCATTGCGATGGGTTTCTCTTTTCTTCCCCCACATTCCCTCTATCCTTTTGGTATCATACTCCCTTATTGTTGCTGAGGGATTTATTTGTGCTGGATTCCATGTGTTGAGAACTCTTATCTGTACCAATGTACATGCTCTGGTCCAGCCAGACTTGTAAGGTAGAATGTGGTTCGTGATGGTGGGTGGGTGGGACACATTAAAGAATGAGAGGAATGGTGTATGTTTCATTCTATACTACACTCTGACTTGGCTTGTCCCTTTCTTGTGATACTTTTGTGAGGGGATGTCCAATTATCTACTGATGAGCTTTGGGTCTCAACTCTGATCTCCTCTTTCCTATCAACATGATTATTTGTTTTGGTTCTTCTGACACCTTATCCTTTCAACACCTCATGATCACACAGGTTGCTGTGTTTCTTCCATGTGGACTTTGCTGCTTCCCAGCTTGACGGATGCTTGCTTATCTTCAAGCCTTTAAGATCCAAGAGGCTATATCTTTTAATAGCTGGACACCATCAGCTTTCTTAACCACATTTGCTTATTCATTAATTTTGTCTTCAGCAATCTTGTTGGGAAGTTGAGCATCACAGAATGCCAGGTTATTAGAACAAAGTGTTCTTGCATTGAGGGAGCACTTTAATAGATGCCCAATGTCTGTCTATTATCTTAACACTTAACATAGAAATATATGTACATCAAAGTTTCTATCTTATATATAAATATAGTTACATGTGTACATACCGTTACTTATACCTATAAAAATGTCCTTTATCTCCTAGTTCTTTCCTCTATTTACTTTTACTTTCCTCTGGTCCCAGTATCATGTTTGACCTTCAACCAGCTTTCAGTAATTCCTCTCAGCTATCTTGTACTTGATCAAACCCCACCAAGTAGCCTATACCCTTCTCACCATTGATTTTAGATCACTCATTTTTCCCTTTACTGGTTTTGTTGATTCCCATCTTCCTTATCTCCACTTCCCCCTCTCCCATGGAACTGTTGGGCTCATTGCTTTCAACTCAGGATAGTTCATCTTGTCTATCTTCTATAGATAGACTTGATTTTCTTTTTAAAGCTATAAATAGTTCCAGGTCAGTTTGTTGAACTTTATGAGTGTTTACTGATTATGATTAGGCACCAAGCCCTGACTCTGAAGTCTATTGTGGGTATTCCTGGGAGACTTCACTGCTTTGCTCTCCTTGCTGCTCTTCTTTTGTGTTTCACCCTAACGTCTGTGGGTTGATGGGTGGGTGGGTGGATGCCAGAGCAGACACAATCCCCACATTGTGTCTCCAGTGCTGTCCCCTGCAGTGGTATAGGTCAATGAAGGGATGCCTGTCTTGTGGTGGGGCCGTCTCTACAATCCTCGCTGTGCATCGGCTGCCCTCAAGCAGGAATACCGTCCTTAGGGCTTGGTGGGTCAGGATGCGATCCTCACTCTCTCACTCTCTCTTTTTCCTTTCTCTCCTCTTCCCTTTTAATTTGCTCCTGTGTGTGGTGAGCAGACACACCACGCTCTTTGAATAGTATGTGTTGTCATCTGTAGTGCGTTCTTCTGGGGAGGGAATCTATGTAGTTGGGACTGTGCCAGCTCTGTAGACCTCTGTCGGTTTACTGCTTCATGCCGGTATGTTGCCTTCAAGTCTTGGCCGAGGTTTGAGAAATCTGGCTCCTCTCTCCCTTTCCTGTGGAGACATAAACAATACCCCCTCCATGGGTGGGTTAGTTCCTTTTTCCACACGTGCCCATGTTGTTATTGCCCTGTTACACACCTGCCCATGTCCTCTTTTTTTTCTTTCCCCCACCTTTTTAGTTGGCTGCCTTATGCATCCCTGAGTTGGGTCTGACACCTACCAGAGGAGTCACCTCGCTTTGGAAGGGGTACAAATATTTTCTTCCAGTCAGTCACCAGATAGCTGTGTACAGATTTCTTGGCATAGACATGTGACTTCCAGTACTTCTTCAGCTGTTTGAAACATTTTATTTGGTATTCTGTCACCTACTGTAGCTTTGCTTTTGGCTAATGGCTTTAGGACAGTTTGGATTTCTCCTATGAATACCATTAAGTCTTGATCACAAACTATTTTCTGAAATGGCTGATGGACTATCAATTCCTAAGAGTACAATGACTCTTATCTTACATACTCTTACATACTCAAAATCTTTCAATATTACAAGTCAAGGCTTAAAGTTTTTTTCAACTCTTTCAACTCGATATACACTGAATGTTTTCTTCCTTTTGGCTTTCCTACTCCAGGCCTTTGAAGATTCAATTATAATATGCTTTCTTGCCTTCTTGGGCGACTCTTTGAGATTTTCCATGGAGTAGTTCCCTGTCACCCTTTTTTCCATTTTCTTTAGCATCTGTATATTTAAGAATAAGTATCAAAGCCTCTCTGGTTATCTGCTTTAGTCTTTGTTAATATGTTTTGTAATGATCTGTTTTCTTCACATGTGGTGCTCTTGATATCATCCCATAGTTTAACAAGTCTGTCACATTTGGTCCTGAAATGCTTTCTAAATCCAGGTGGGTTATATACAAATACATATACATATACATACATATACACATTCAACAAAGAGTTACAGCTCAGAAGCAGAGTGATCCATCCACCCTGTCCTATAGGGTTGCTAAATGTTAGAATCGACTCAGTGGCAATGCGTGATGATCAAAGTCATATTTCAGAGTTGTTTTGACTTTCTTCATCTCCAACGTGAACTTACATGCAAACAAGTAGTGTTCTATTCCACAGTTGGGCTCAGTCCCCACTTTGACTGCTTGTGCTGAGCTTCTTCTTGTTGCTTTCCACAGATATTGACAGTGGGATGGCAGCATAGTCCAGCTAACAAAAGTTCACATGTATCGTTGCTATTCTGTTACAAAAAGAAGTGTTTGCAATGAACAAGTCACTGACTATGCAAAATTATAGTGCATGAGCTCCACCTTTGCTTCTACCACCAAAAGTGTATACCCCAATACTTTCTTCCTTTTTGTTCACAACTTTTACATTCTAATTGCCAACAAATATGTTTAATCCATTACAGACAGAAAAAGCTGGTAGAAATTTTCAATGTTTTTCATTACTAGCGTTAGTGCTTGGAGGATCAATTTTCAATAGTTGTATTAACTGGTCTTCCTTGTAAGCATATAGATAATATCCAATTAGACACGGTGTGGTAATACTAGATAGACTTTGAATTGTTCTTTTTGACAGTAAATGTGAGACAATACTTTTTGAATTTGTCATTCCTGGCATAGTAAGCCATATGATTATTCCATTCAAAATGCCAACACAAGTCAGTATATTTATGCCTAGATTATGATCTCTGTGAGTTATATTTAATTTTTATATCAAATTTTGCCAGATTCTTACTTCATTTACTCCAGATGCTTTGTATAGTAATAAGGAAATCAAGAGTTAAATTTACATACTCCCTAAAAATAGAGTATGTAAACTGTGAACATAGAATTTCTAGGTAGAATTTTGAATGCAGGAAAATGTAGGTGTTGTAGAAAGAACATGGCTTTAGCAACAAAAGAAACTGTGGTTTTGAATCTTAGTACTACAACTTACTGGCCATCTAAATTTGAGAATTATTCCATCCCTTTTATGCTTGATGCTAATATATATAATGTCTATAATGATGATAATAAAAGTGATAAGAAGTTATTGTTGCTGAGCCCTGGTGGCGTAGTGGTTGTGCGCCAAACTGCGGCCCACTGGGATGGAGGTTCAATTCCCGCTCCCAGGAGCAAAGGCTGGACCTCCTACTCCCACCACCAGGGCAGTGATGCATAAAAAAAAAAAAAAAAGAAGTTATTGTTGATAGTTCACACTTGTGATGGTTAAAATTGTGTGCTAATGTCCTGGGTCAGGACTCTCAGTGGATTTGGCAGGTAAGATGTGGTCATGTTCCATGTTTAGATCTGATATAATCATCTCTGAAATATCTGATCTCAGCAGCCAGTTAATTGAAAGGGAATTTTCCCAAGGGTGTGACCTGCTTCTAGTATATGTAGATGATGTAGTAAAACTTGCTTCCTTTTTTCTTGGATGTAGGTCTTCCATCTGAATTGGTATATGAACTCTGGGTCTTTGGTCTTGAGTCAGTGAACTGCCATATTGTTTGCTGATCCTAGGCATAATCAGCAGTCTTCTATCTTACCTGTTGATCTTGGAATCATTTACCTCTGAAACCAGAAGCCTGCCCTTTCAGTTGTTGATCTTGGGTTTATCAATGCCTAAATCTATAACATCAAGAGAAGCCTCAAGTTTGATGTCTCTACAACTGTGCAAGCCATTTCCTCGAATTAGCTTTCTCTGCATATATACATATATAAGATTAACTAGTTTTATTTCTCTAGATACCCCAACCTAAGACATACATACTGTGTGCACTTACTGTAGGATATGCACTGGGTGATGCCTTAGTAGAGTCCATGGGTGGTGTAAATGGTTCACTTGCTCACCTATTAACCTACATGCTGGCATGCCTCACAACCCAGCAGCCCTCCAAACACTAATCACTGCACCACAATGTTGTGGAAACAGCAGCTAATCTCAACCTACCTACAGAAGAAGGAGGAGGAAGAAGAGGAGGCAGAGAAGAAAAACAGACGCAAACAACTGAACAAAACACATACTCAAAGAATTTTTCTGAGAAAGGGCCTGAAACAGGGTTAGGATTAGGGTTGAGGGGGGTGGGGTGGATTTTAAAAGGTAGAAAGGACCTGAAGCAACCAGAAGTAGAATTCAGAAGAATGATCTTATGGTACTTTCAAGGGGTGGAGATAATATTTGTGAGATCAGTGGAGAGGAGAGTAAAACTAGAAACTGTCCATCAAATAGAATTCCAGAAGATAAGTAATAAGATCAGAGAATTGGAAAACACATATAAAACAGAGTAATAGAAATGAAGAAATGGAAAGTTCAATATGTAGATTTGAAGAAAATGCCCTAGACTACAACCTGTGAGAGAAACAATACACAAAAATGGCTCAAGATTCTGAAGACAGCCTAAGAATGGTGTGACACACTATTGAAATGAACAAACTGCATCTCACTGGGGTTCAGGAAGAAGAGGAAGAAGCAGCAAAGCAGAACAGGAAATCAGGGAAGAAAACATTTCTAACAGCATAAGAGAGGAGACATTAACTGTCCCAGAAACTGAGGGAAACCCAAACAGACCACAAGACCAAATTATGACACATCACAGTCAAACAGATATCTAAAAAGAAAATTTTGAGAACAATTAGGGGTGAAAGAGCAGTTAACCTGCAAAGCAATAAGAATAAGCATGGGTTGTCAGCACTGATGAAACCGAGCTGACAAGAAGATAATGGGGTGACATTTATAAAACCAGAAAATAAAATAACTTCCAAGGAAGAATATATATTTATCCCTCAAATTATCCCTCAAATATGAAGGAAAATGTATTTCCCAGCAAGGAGAAATTAAAGGAATTTGTTAAAACAAGATGAACATTATTAAAACTACTAATGGGAATATGTTGCACAGAGAAACAAAAACCACAGCAGAAAACCATGGCAGTTTACAAAACAGCACCACACAAAACCAATACACTGGATAAAGCACTGAAAACAGTACAGAAATTTAGGAACAAAGAAACCAATAGATACACACACACATATACCAAAAACTAAAACAACAAAATCCAGCAACGGAACAACAACAAAACCAAACATATCAATAATGTCACTGAGTTTTGTGGATTAAAGGCACCAGTCTAGCGACAGAGTAGCAGACTACAAGAAAACAAGATCCATCAATATGCTGCCTATAAGAACCATGCTTTAGACACAAAGAGAAAACTAGCTAAAACTCAAAGGTTGGAGAATATTTTGCTGAACTAATGGTAGCAAAGAAAAGCAAGAGTGGCAATATTAATCTCTAATAAAATAAGCTTCAAGCAAGAAACATGTTGAGTGGAAGGATACTATCTAATATCTAATAGAATAAGAGAAAAATATACACACATCCAATAAAAGACCTTCAAATTACATTAATCAAAACGTTACAATGTTGAATAAGGAAATACACAGTTCATCAAGAATACTGGGAGACTTAAATACATCACTCTGGATGAAAAATAGGCCAACAGAAAAGAAATTCGGTAAAGACACAGAAGAACTAACAAAAACA
Organism: Nesogale talazaci; assembly: GCA_004026705.1. NCBI lineage: Eukaryota > Metazoa > Chordata > Mammalia > Afrosoricida > Tenrecidae > Nesogale > Nesogale talazaci. The sequence continues at coordinate 8,515 of PVJH01033942.1, read as the reverse complement.
ACTGAAATGGCCTCCTTGATGCATACAGTACACTCCACTCTATCACGACTTTTGTTCACTAATGTATTGTAAGTGTTAGCCAGAACCAATGGACAAGAAAATTGAATCAAAGAAATTCAAAAGGGCAAAGAAGAAATAAAAAATCTTACTTTTTAAAGATGATGTGGGTGTAAAAATCACTCTCAAAGGCTAAACAACAAAAAAATTGTTGGAAACAATCTGAAGATCCCTCAATGTGGTTGGACAGGGGATTAATTTAGCAATTATACAACAGACAATGAACTAATACCTAAAATGTATAGAAAATGACATTGAGAAAAATAAAATAATGATCCAATTAAAAAGTGTGCAAAGGCCATGAACAGTTCGCTAACAATGACAACCAAATGGCTACGGTACATATGAAAAGAGGGTCATGACTGTTAGCTGTCCAGGAGATGCAAGTAAAAACAATGATGCAATATCACTTTACACCGATCATAGTTCATGATAAAAACCAAACAATATACATCCAAAAATAAAAAACCAAACAACACCTGCTAGAGAGTATGGGGAGGTATTGGGACTCTCATATACTGGTGGGTTTTAAAATGTATACAACCTTTGTAAAAAGCGATATGGCTTTACTGGGAAGAGAAATTTAATAGGATCCAGAAATCCCTCTACTGGGCATCTGCCCTGGACAAGAGCATACAAGAGCACAACAAGGATAGACATATGTGCTCCCTTATTCGTCACAACACTGTTCTCAATAGCAAGGAATTGGAAGCAGCTTAAATGCCCAATAGTAGAAGAATGGATTAAGAAATATTGTTATGTCCACACAATGGAATGCAATGCATCTCTCAAAGACTCTGAAATGCCTGATGATATGGACCTCGAGAACTGTTATGAAGGATTAAGTTAGCCAACCACAAAAGTGCAAATATTATATGGGGCCACTGCTATCAGGAGAAAAACCAAAGCAAAGTCTTGCACACACAAAAAGATTGTGGAAGTTTCTTAGGTAGAAAGAGCAAATATGGGAAGATGAAGAAATGGACAAGAAGATAGACAGGTATTGCCATGGATGAAAGTGAGGAGAGAAATTCGTAAGAGAGAGGATAAATCAGAAGATAAGTGGGGTAGGATAAGGTTTGAACTGCTGGTCTGAAAATTAACACACACACACACACATACCTCAGTTCATTAGAAAAACTTCATTGGAAAAGGTATTCTTAGTTTGTCTGTGACTCATGCTGAACATTTAAAATATATATTTGCAATTTTCTGAGAACAAATTCTACAGATATTCTAAGAAGTACCCTTTACCCCTTCCTATTCATTAGCCTTTACTTGTCTTGGGCTGCAGGTTTCATGATCATCCTAAATGAAGAGTTCATCAGTGATATTCTAGTACTGAATTAAATCTCATGAATTGGATGATAGTATTGTTTGTTGTACCCATAATATCATGACCTATAAAAATAACCATCAAACAAATCTCAAGACTGATTATAATACCTTCAAAATATTTTCAGTAGGAAGATGCCGATGTATTGATCCAGTGCAATCAACTTGGGTTAAGATTCTTTGCTCGGGCTGAGCTCCAGTGATGTAGTGGTTGTGCGCGGGACTGCAACCCACTGGGATGGAAGTTCAATTCCAGCTCCACAGGAGCAAAAACTGGACCTCCTACCCCCACCACCAGAGGGCAATGATGCCAAAAAACAAACAAACAAACAAACAAACAAACAAACGAACGAACAAAAAAGATTCTTTGCTTAATCAGATACAGACCACTGGAAATGAACAGAGCATATGACTGAGTGGTCCAGTACAGTGAATTCGGGGATGGGAGGGCTAAGTCTTTCCAGTAAGTCATAAACAGGAATGCTGGTTCAAAATAAATCTGTGGATATCAGCCTTCAGTTTACTAACCTTTCACATCTCCTTTGAAATGATGAAATAATGGATCTATACTTACAAATATATTATTAGTGAATAAATAAAACAAAATAATTTTAAAGAAGATAGACATTTGCCCAATTAAAATATATTCCTCATTTCCACCCACCCAGACATATAAGTGACATAATACAAAAGAACCGAAGAGTTGGCAGCAGACAGTGACTGGAAGTTAAATTTCTGGCAAGGTGATATGTCTGAATACTAAAAATTACAACACAACATCAAGTCTCTTGGTCTGGGTTTCTGTTACTTAGACTTTTTTTTCTCTAGTATGAAAAGAATGAAAACCGGGGTGTGTTTTTCAATTCTTTTTGTAGACTTCTGGAAATTAAATCTTTAACTCTGGGGCACAAAAGGCATTCACTGCTCTTAAAACTCTTACCTAAGGGAATGTGGAGTGAAATGAAAACTAACAAGAAAAAGGTGGTAATGGTAAAACTTAGCTGCAGAGAAAAGATGGAATTTATCCACTTCACCTCCCACATTTAGGAACTGTACTAAATACCAGACAGAAGGTTGAGGAGATACTTAGGAGAGATGGAGAAATGTTCTTTTCAAATAACAGATGAGGTTATAAAAGAAACACTATCAATCTTGAGTATTGTGCTCCTTTAAAAACAAAAATAATAATTCACTCGAGATCAAATAAACAAGCCTAAGTCGAGAAGATGAGAAGGCTAGTGAAGAAGAGCATTGCTCAATGGATGGAAATGGAACCATGGGGCGAAAAGAATGGGACTGTCGGCATAGATGTGAAAAGTGGAACCAATATCACTGAACAGAATACCTAGAATTTGGTAAATGGGAACCCCATTGGCTGTGTAAACTCTCACTAAATCCACAATAAAATAAACAAACCAAAGTAAAAGAGAATGTGATCAATATTACATGTAATCACATTTAATTTTCCTAAACAAATAGATTTCCAAGTATAATGTTTGGAGCTTCTAATAGTTTTCAAGTTATTTATGCAATTAAAATTATTTTCCTAACAAAATTGAAATGCTATTTGATTTTTTCACAGCATTATATTGTATGTCAAAGAGTGAGAAAAACAGCTAGTACCTTAGCATGAATTAAGGCTTCAAAAAACAACTGTCATTGTGCATTTGTAGTCTAAAAAACTATCAGGATGAATGTCCAGGAAGCCTCTTCACTGCATTTCAGCTTGCTTCTGAGTACACATCTTTTAATATTCTTTGCGAAGAAGTGCAAATGCACCTGCTGCATACTTCAAGAGGGTAACCTTGTTCAACATCTTCAAATGTAAATATAAAAGAACAACTAGGAGACAAACTACATTATTCATATAGTTAGGGATGAGTATTTTCTCAAAAATTGAGGTTCTTGTGATTTTAAAGTAAACGTTGGGGGAAAAGAAAGCCGTGGACGCTATTTGGTGTCAGTGATTAAATTAAAAATTAATGTTAAATCAGAATTTTGGAAAATTTGAAATATCAACTGTGAGCCTGACAGCTTTCCAATTTAAAAAAATTTCTCATGAGAGTTACAATAACTTATGTCGATATTTATATTGTATAATGAAATGTGTTGACATTTATAAAACCTGTATAATTTAGTGAATCAATATTTTCCACGTGTAACAAAATAATGCATACATAAATAAACCATTGCAGAGGACATATTGTCAGACTGGCTATCAAAGTAAGACTGAGCTGTATGCTTCCCCTAAGAAATAGACTTTAAGGACTGTGTCCCATTGGCTTGGTACTTCAAATCCAGCAGCAGCTCTCTGGGAGCAAGGCTGGTAGCTCCCATGACCACCAGAGTACAGTGATGTAAAAAAAAAACCCAAAATTTACTTTAACCCTTTCATAATCCAATTGTATTTCATTTTAACTAAAAAAAAAAACCATTTTACTGGAGGATCATAAAATGCTAATCATGATTAACACATACATCAATTGTGGTAACACATACCACAATTACACACCTGCTGCCATCATAACCCCCAAAATATCCTCCCTCCACTTAGGCACTAATACCAGCTCTCAATACTTCCCCTCCCTCCGCACTCCCCCTCCTCCATGAACCCTTACTAATTTACAAATTGTTATTACTTTATCATATCATACTCTGTCCGATTTGTCCCTTCACCCACTTCCCAGCTGTCCATACTCCAGAGAGGTCATATGTAGATCCCTGCAATTGGTTACCCGCTTCCACGCCACCCTTCCTCTACCCTTCCGGTATCACCACTCGCACCACTGGTCCCAAAGGGATCATCTGTCCTGAATTCCCCATGTTTCTGATTCCAGTGTACATCCCCTGGTCTAGTGGGATTTGCAACGTAGAACTGGGATCATGATAGTGGATTGAAGAGCATTTGAGAACTAGAGGAAAGTTGCATATCTCATTATTGCCACACTGTACCTGACTGGCTCCTCTCCTCCTTGCAACCCCTTTGCGAGGGGGTGTTGCTGCACGTATTGATGGGTTTTGGGCCCCCAATCTGTACTCCCCCTCATTTATAAAGATATAATTTTTAGTTCTTTGATGCCTGACACAGAATCCCGTTGACCCCTTGTAGTCACACAGGCTGTGACTATGGGCTTTGTCGCTTCTGAGCTAGATGGCCACTTGTTTATTCATTATTACTTTTTTGTTGTTAAAACCATGTGTTTTCATAATGAAAAAACTTTTTTTGAACTGATGAGTATTTTTCTAATTTTATCTAATGTGGTTTTAAGCAGGAGCCCTTGGTGGCATAATGGTCACATGCCGGGCTGTGATTTGCAAAGATCATGGTTTGAAACCACCAGCTGTTCCATGGGAGGAAGACAGGATGTTCTATTCCATAAACAGTTATAGTCTTGGAAAATATCTTGTTTTATAGGTCATTATGTGCAATTAGAATTGATAACAGTGAATATAAATATGACTTTGATGCATTCTATGTGTGATAATGTGTCCCACTGGATTCTATGGTAGAATTATGTGGGATACCCTCATCACTTTGTATAAGGTGATATAAAATTATGTGGGACACATATGTCCTCTGGCCTTGGGGATAGATTAGACAGACCCAGCCACCCTTTGGACTCTGTACAGTCTTTTAATTTTCTTGAGAAGTGTATACAACTTTGAAAATACAGTATTCACATATGCATAGAATCATTTTGAGAGAAAGCAACTTCCAAAAGACACCTGGGCACTTAGAAATATACTTATAAGGTTTATCTCTCAATAAAAAAGCCAAACAAGACAAGTTTCAAAAAATCATATCTCATACAATACCCAGTAAAAACAGTATTAACTATACCAAGTGCTCATTTCTTCCATGTCAAACAATTAAACCGTTTCCCTCCTGAGGGCTTCATATACTGTCAGTGGTAAAGCAGCTTTCCAACAAACTCCAGAAGTTCGTGAAAATGCATGCTAATTGTACTAAGGATCATTAAAGAGTTAAATAAATAGATTCAAATACTTTAAAATAAAATAATAGTGAGCATTTTCTCTAGAAATATTTAACTCTTGATATCAAACAAAGTTGACTTGAGAGCAGAGTAGTGAATTTTACAGGAGATAAGGAGGGTAACTTTATTGTGGTGAAGTGGCTATTCTCTGGTCTCTTTTATTCATTGTTTAGTTATACCATGCATAAGAGGAGATTTGAAAGACCAAATTAAAACAGAATAATTCGAATTATGGTGTTATTGAATAACACTAAATATACCATGGACTCTCTGAAGAACAAATGGATCTATTTTGGAATATGTATAGCCAGAATATGCCTTAGAAACAAGGCATGTTAGTCTTGGTTGACTGGAGAAACAAATCCAAGGAGGCTCATATATGTATAAGTAAGAGCTTTAAATAAAACAGAAATTGCATATTGAGAAAACATCCCAGCCCAGGCAAGATGAAGTCCATAAGTCTGATATTAGCCCAGGTGTCCAATACCTATCTATAAAGTCCTCTTCAGCCTCACAAAACTCATGCAATAATGCCCAATGCAGAACGATCATAGGTCAGTGGTTTGAAAGTCTTGTGGAGCCAGCGGTGGTAGAAGCATCCCAGCGCTGGTGTGGATTTCCAAGTGGCTCCTCCAGCTCTGGGCTCTGGTTGCATCAGTGTAGCTCTATCAGGCTCGTCCTCGATAATGTCACCCAGGGAGTGAGCAGTGTCTAGTCTCAGTGAGCTATTTATCTCCCGAGAGGCTTCAAATCATGTCATGAAGCTGCAACCTGATTGACAGGCTAAATGCCACCCCTTTACGCTGAAGTATCAAAATGACAATAGGATATGTAAAGATCACACAAGCATAGAGTGATCTGCCTTACTGACTTTTAACCTGTCCCTGGAGAAGGGCAGAATGTTTGGGAGAATTAGTTAAAAGTAGGAAGATCCTCAAAGAAATAAATTGACACAATGGTTGCAAGAATGGGTTCAAACAGCATGTGATAGTTAATTTTTGTGTCAGGATGTTTGGACAAGGCTTCTCAGTTGTTGACACTGAAGATCTAATAATACACCCCCCTAAATTTCCCCAAGTGTATGAACTATTTCCAAATAAGTAGACACTGTGGAAAAACTTGCTTGGTTTTTCTGCATCTGTCTCATCAGTAGTATAGTTCTTTGGACTTGAGTCAATGGTTTGCTGTATTGACCATTGTCCCTCAGTATGATGAACTGACCCATTGACCTTGCACTCATTCACTTTTGCAGCCACAAGCTTGCCATCTGATCTGATCTTGGATTCACCAGTCCTCAGGAAATGCTGGATTCTCCAGGATAGCATCTGACCCACAGACTTGGAGCTTGTCTTTCTTTGAAACTTGCTGGCTTTGATAAGTGGGTGAGTCATTTTCTTTCTTTTTTTAATATTTACTTTTATTTTAATTTGTTTATATTAATATATCATATCATTCCATACAGTTCACATCAAGCAGAATTGTACTTTTCTGTTGTCATTTTTTCAGTGATTTCAGAATTGTATTTTTTGAGCCCTTTTCTTGATACCCACTTTTCATATATATATGATATACACTTTATATATATGAAGTGAATATGAAAATGTATGTATATATGACATGTGGATGTATATACATACATATATATGCACATACACACACATCCAGATAAGCTTCATTGATTTTGTTTCTTCAGAGAACCCAGTCTAAACTATCTGGTATAAGATTGGGTCAAGAGAAATAAAACCCTAAGGGTGAATTTTCTAAAATGATTCTCAAGGCAGATTAGTTTTAAAAGGCATTGATAATTTTGTCTTCATTAAAACTGATAGTTTTGTTTACATTAGCAAAGATGTCACTGCTAATAAATGGCAAGCCACGGCAATATTAATATGCAAAATACTACCACCATTACATCAAGTATTTGGTGGAATGCAAGGCTCTAGGGGACCGTATGATTGATATTTTTGAGCAATTTTGTCAGGATGGAGCTAGTTGGTCAGCCCTATTTATAATAGATAAAGTGACTCACACACACAAAGATCATTTGAAGACTTGAAGTCACAACTCAAGTTCTATACCAGTGACTTTAAAGTTTCGTCTTTTATCCTGAAAGACTTCCTTTTTCTATTATTTAAGATATGCCCACATTGCTTTTTGACCAGCATCCTCTCTTGCACTATTCTTTGTTTTTATCTGAACATTTTGGGCTGTGTGATTTATCTTTAAGCACCTTTTCACTGTAGGATAGGATCCCATTTCCTTAATGATTGGCTAACTAGACAATAGCCATTGTGTTAGTCATCCTCTTTTCTCTGAGCATATTGTGTTCATTTTTGAAAAAGCCCTTTCCATGTCTGCTGAACTTAGAGCAACTGTCCTGACATATTTAGCCCTATGAACACTTTCAAGTATGGCATAATTCACTCAGAAAACTCGAAGGAATTTGGAGTGCAACACAAAGCAGAAATGAAGGACAGAATGTCACTCTCGGGTTGTTTGGCTTTTGCTTTTTACATCACATGTAGCATACTGCATTGTGCTGATGCAGAACCTGTGGCATGGATGAAGACACAGTTGTGTGTGCAAACAGAACACATGTTTACTGCATGATTAAAAATCAGGGAGATAAAACAATGATAACAACAGCAAGAAACCCCCTCCATGTACTATACAATATGTAACAGAATAATAAAAATAATAGCAATATAAGAACCTGTATAAAGTTCAAGGTCTGCAGTTGACCTCCTAGATTGACCCCTGGTTCATTCGGATGGGGTGCCAATACCCTGGCCCCAAAGTATATCCTTGGCACTCCATCTGTGACTTATGCTCTGTTGCACACTCTTAGTGCTTTGCATTGGTGTGGTTGTGTCCGACAGGGTATAATCTTGACCCCGCTTCTTCTTCCTGGCCCTGATAGGCCTTGAGTTTGCGAGGGTAGCCGTATTTCTTAATGGGGCTGGCCGTGCAGTCCTCTTTGTGCAGTAGCTGTTCTGAGTGGGATTATTGTCTTGAAGGCTCAGTGGGCCAGGATGCACGTCATTCTCTCTTCCTCCCCTTTCATTTGTTCTCATGTGCTCTGGTCAGGCGTATCTCACTCCCCAAGCTTCAGCTTCAGTGCTGGCCTC
>PVJH01033941.1:0-21102 GCA_004026705.1 Nesogale talazaci | reverse complement strand
GAATTGAACCTCCATCCCAGTGGGCCGCAGTCCCGCGCACAACCACTACGCCACCGGGGCTCAGCCCCCATTGTGCTCTTTTTAAGAACTATCTCCAAAACCAAACTCGCGGCCATGCAGTCAATGCTGACTCAGTGAACCCCTGTGGGTCTCCGAGACCGGCACAGTTTACAGGGACAGAAAGCCCAGTCTTTCTCCGTTGAGCGGCGGGTGGTTTCAAACTGCCCACCGTGAGAATCACGCACTACACCAGAGCTCCTTAAGAACTATCTATCTGTGTGGACAAAATCAACAGAAGCAGCTGGAAAGATTCAATAACAACACTGGTGGGCAGTGTGCTGTGGTTAATGAGCAGGGAACAACTTGGAAGAGGAGCTGAGGATGGTCACACAGCTGTCGGTGATCGATGCCACGAAACAGTAGGTGCAAAAACTGCTGAGCTGCTATAGGCTGTGTGATTTATACTACCAACAATTTATACCAACAATAAATATACAGAGTATATTTATACTCTGTGGAAGATCGACTGCATGTGGACGGATCTGAAGCAAATAAATCACAAAAGGGCCGGTATTGTGTGATACCAACTTTTTGTTTTCTTTTCTTTTTTTGTGGCATCACTGTCCTGGTGGGCGTAGGAAGCCCAGTCTTGCTCCTGAAGACCTGCTGCTGGATTTGAACTGTCAACCCTGTGGGCCACAGTCCCACACACAATCACTAGGTCACCAGGGCTCAGCCTTGATACCGACTTTTATAAAAAGCGAAGACTAGGTTTACATCCAGAAAGCACCCTTTTTGGAGGCGAGGAAAGGAAGGAAGGGGAGCGACTCATGCCTTAGATTGCAGACAGGAGTTGGTCCTAGGGAAATGCATGAGATGGGGAAAGTCTGCACAGTGTAACTAGGGAAATGCAGACGCCGAGAGGGACACAAGAACAAAAAACAGCTACAGTAAAAGCTGCAACATGCCATTCTGCAACAACAGGAATCACTGCCAAAAGCTATGAGTAGCCCCGGTGGCATAGTGGTTGTGCGTGGGACTGGGGCCCACAGGGTTGGGCAGTTAAAATCTGGCAGCAGCTCTCCAGGAGCAAGGCTGGCCCTCCTACTCCCACCAAGGGGCAGTGATGCCCACAAACAAACAAACAAACAAACAAACAAGCTATGAGTAGCTATATAAGTATGGTATGTGTGTCACAAGCCCCACATGCCAGACTGGCCACCCCAGTGACCTTCTAATCATGATACAGGCTCCAGATGCATATTTAACAACTTTGGCTATCGCCAAAGCAAAAAGCATGGTGCTCTAAACACGTCAGTCAAGACCGGGTGTCAGGAAGTGGAACTGATTATTGGTATCTGTTGTGGGTTACCCCACCAGGGTAAGTCACTAGGTGACTTAGTTCCTTTGGGAGGGCACACAGCAACCTAGAGTGGGAACCTGCCATCCTGCTGCGTGGAGGGCCTCACCAGTCATGCCCCACCTGACCTGGCTAACAGTCGTAACATGAAGGACGAAAGTTGGCCTCCTTCTTTGCTGGCATCCAGCAAAGTGGGTGACTTTACTCACAACCCCTCTGGTAACCTCCCTGGGGCACCCCGGTGGATGCACTCAGCCCAGTTCAATGTTCTCACCACCCGAGGGAAGACACGTGATCCTACTAAAAGAAGAGCAGTTACCCCTTTGGCCCCACTAAATAACCTGTCTTTCCGACTCTAAGTCCCGTTCTGCTTTTGCTGCGGTCCACCACAAAAGCCACCGCTGTGTCTGTGGACAGTCCCTTTCTCCACAAGCATGGAAGGCAAGCCTTGGAATGGGAGCCTCCAACCTGCCCCAGTTGGGCTGCTATGGGAGACATTACGGCATGGCAAGTCTCTATGGCTTCAGTAGGGGGTAATGGAAACAGCAGGTGGGGGCCGAAACTCACCTTTTCTGGGACCCTGACCTGGTAAAGGACCCAAGGCTTCCGTTATAACCATGGGATGCCATCTACTAAAGCTGGGAGGTTTTAGTAGTGTGTGCGCTGGGTAAACCCACCTGTCTGTTTTCAGCCTGTGGGTTCCCCTGTCTTCCCCAAATAGTGGGCTGGTCTGCTGACTCTCACTGCCAGTGGGTGACCATGTCAAATGGCACTGATTAGAGGCAGCATGCATGCCCCATGACAGGAGGAGTGTAGTTTCCTAATGGTTCCAGTGGATGTGTGGTGATTACTTGTGGTTACCATGATGATAGAGGACACAGCACCTCGGGGGATGCCCTCCACTGAAGGGACTGTTAACAAAACCCTCTGAATCCCCCCAGGGCTTACAGCTTGGGGCCAGCCCAGGGCTTTCCGCTGTTATGATTCTTTCAGCTCTTCTTGTTTTGTCTCTTGCCTCCAGAGGTCACGGGGCAAACAGGAGGCTCTGACGGGGAGTGTACTAGACAGGCGCTAAAGGGCAGCAGGGGAGGCCTGCGGCGAGTCACTGCCAAAACCACTCCTACGAGGACGGTCGTCCTGCAGAACTGGCGTGCTCTGGACATTCTGACAGGTGCTCAAGAGGGCATGCTCGCTGCGGTCAAGACTGAATGCCTTACCTATATTCCGATGACCACCAGAACATTACTGATTTGCCAGGCGGCATGAAAAAGCAGATTGAAGGGCCAAAGAGGAACTTATACCAAGGGCTCAAGTAGAAAATATTTGGCAACGTGTGTACAAATACACTTGATACAAAAGGTGCACTGAATGTTAATAAGAGTGGTAAGAGCCCCCAGTAAAATCATAGGGGGGGAAAAAGAAAGAAAAAAAAAGCAGATTGAGCCCTGGACACACCCGGTGACTGGTCTGCTCGGGCCACCTGGCTTTCCTCCTTCCCCTCCAACAGTGCGGGTTCTTACTGGCTGTTGGCCTTTTCCTGCTTTGCTGTGCTTACCTAGGTCTGTGGGAGCCTGCGGAATCCAGGTCGAGTCTGTCTCTTTCTACCTACAGAATTGCTCGAGACTGGGTGGCAGAGGAGGGGGCAGGCTGTATGGAAAAGCCCGCCGAGAGAGGAAGAGGCTTGCTGCAAGGCCAAGCATGCTCCTGCTTCTGCTCACGGCTTTGCACACATCCATTTGCTGACACACTCTAAAGCTATCGCTGCTGGGGTGGTCTTAGAGGTCAAGGCCCGAGCACTGAGCGTTTCTGTTCACCAGCTCGATCGAAGCCCCTGCTTCCCCCAGAAGGGTTGCCGGGACTCCAGCCTGCCGTGCGGCCTCCCAGGGCATCACCTTGCCGGTAAGCCTACACACAAATCCTCCCTAGCTCACCGCCCTGGAGCTGCCAGCCTTTCTCTTCAGTCTCTCGCTGCCTCCAGATTGGGAGGCCAGTTTAGAGTTCACGGTCTGTGCCCAGCCACGCGATCATCCGTCTGAGGGGGCCGAGAAACAGAGAGAAAGCACGCAGGTCCTTGCAGGTGACTGTTGAGCACGCGATGGCACAGTTCCTGAATTCTCATTCTTTTAGCATTCTTGTGAAGGGAGGCAATTTTCTTATTCAGACCGTTTCAGTCAGGGTTTCCTGACGCAATGCAAAACGTCCTACCAACACAAGCCGCTGGGCCAATGTCTAGGACATCAGGCTATCAGGCTGGTTTTGGCGCTCCTGCACCCAGATCGTTCTGTCCCCAAGGTCTGCCACTCCTCTTTTTTGTGGCACTCATTCTTAATCCCCGCTAGTGTTCTAAGGGTGCACCGTCCCAGGCAAAAGGTGGGTTTTTCACGAGCAGTCTCATCAAAGGGACTATGATAGAGTGACAGAAAGCAGATCAGTGGTTGTCCAGGGGCGGGAAGAGGAAAGGGACACAAGGAAAGAGATTCCGAAGGGGCACAAGGAAACTTCTGAGTTCATGGATATGCTTACTATCTTGTGACAGATAAGAACTTTTCAAATTGCGTGCTTGAAACATGGGCCATTTATTACATATCATTACACCTCAGTAAAGATAGCTTTGCTTTGTTTTGGAAACAAAATTATTTTGTAAAATAAAATCATTTTACTGAGTGGCTGTTTCTGTTCAATCTACAGGGGTCTTTACTTCTCTGTCCAGGGAAGAATTGACTTTGCTCTTCACACAAACAGAGGGGGAAATGTGGCACAGTTCGCCCAAACAACAATGACAACACAGATAATATGCAAACCATTTACATAAAAATACTGTCAACCATAATTACTACAACCCCATAGTAAATTCTCAGTAAGCCAATCACCAAAAGATTCGCCAGGAAGCTTTTCATCTACTGCCCATTTCCTACTGTTGAGTTATACGAAAAATGCAGAGTTTCATTAAAACTTCATATCCTATACCTTCTCAAATCACATAAGGTTTTCTTTTTCCAATTTGGTATCTTTGGGGTCCAGCCTCCTCTACATGCCACTGTCAATTTCCAGCCACCACGTCACCTCCATCTCCCTGATAGGAAATCCACAGATCTCACTGTGCTTTCTTTCCCAAGAAAGGGCTACAGGCTCTGCGGCCCACATCCACCTGAAAAGAGAAAACTATGGCTTCTATGTCAGCACTGATACTTCTAGGTGATATAGAGGCCCGGAAATAAAGAGGAAAACAAACAAAAAACATACCTGCAGTTTTTTCTATTAGATACAAAAAGGCGGACCGTGGACAAGGAGCGTGAGAAACAAAGAGGGCTTACCCATGGAGTAAAGGTTGTCGAAGGTCTGGTGCATTCGGATAATCTCGTAGTAGAGTTCATCATAGCTGCTGGGGGTAGGCAAGAATGTGTCGCCGTATGTGATAAACATATTAAATAGGTTCACAATCTAGGAAAGAAGCAAAAGTCCCGTGTACAGGCATCACGCTATGAAGACCACAGGATGTGCTATAGCCAGTTCTTACTGACTTGGAAGAGCTGATGGTTAAATTTTCAGGAATTTGAGGGAGCTTGGTCGCTAAACACTGCCATTATTAAAATCAACAGATAAAATTTTAAATAAACTATGCTATAACAAAAGCAATAAATACTCAACAGTTTTTATGACTTCCCAGTTCTTCTCTACCTTTTACTGTTATTGTCTGTGCTCTGGAGATTAAGTTCTATCTCCCATCCTTATGGCATGAATATTATGCCATGGAAATTTCTAGAACATGCTCATAATCAGAGGCTCTTCCCACCCTCCAAAGAGTCAGCTCCTGAACATTTACCAAGAGACCATTAGGGAGCTAGGTATTATCTTGAGGAAACAGCTAAAAGACACACTTGCTTTCTTCTATCCCAAATGACTACCCAGATACACAGGCATCTGTAATGTCCTTGGGATACTCCCAACCACTCATCAGACCGAGCCCTCTCATTGGGGCTTTGCTATTGACAAGCATAGAGAGCACAGTACCACAGGACAGTCTCCTAACTGGAACCAAGGCCCTCTGACCACACAGAGATCTGATCCATGACCTCGTTCATGAAAGAGAAAGAGCTCCAGGTTTGCTAAAGACATAGGTGAGAACAGGGAGCACCAATGTAGAAGTTCTGATCCAAGAGGGAAACAGAGGCCTGGTTCTTCCTGAGGCTTAGATCCAGATTGCTGACTCCTGTTTAACATCATCCCACCTTTGCCATAGGGTGGGGTTTAAGAGGGGGGAAAAAACAAACAAAATTTTTTTCATTACTCACCATAAGGGCTAATGTAAAAATGTTGTGCTTGGCCAAAAGTACGGTCTCGTTTGACATAAGAAACTTCAGTAAATTGATCAAAGCTTAAAAAAAAAAAGAAGAGAAAAAGACATCAACAAGCTATTTAAGCACAATCAATAAAGTTAAAGGAAAGCAAATTAATTCTTTTGTCATCTACATAGGTATATAATGAACGTCAGCTGCTAAGATCTTTTTTTTTGGGGGGGGAGGGCATCACTGCTCTCCGGCGGTGGGAGTAGGAGGCCCAGCCCCACTGCTGGAATTGAACCTCCATCCCAGTGAGCCGCAGTCCCGCGCACAACCACTACGCCACCAGAGCTCAGCCCCTAAAGATAATCTTTAAACTTTAAATAAAACATATCCCCTGAAAGCCATGCTTTCCAAAGTGGGTGATACTGTCCCCTGGCAAGGGGGCACTGGAATGATCCAGTGGACTGCAAAAGCAGATACCTATACCTATCGTCCCTGAATTACAAATATTTTTATTTGCCAGGAGGGGTGATGAGTTGTTTGCTTCTGAAGAGGGTATAGTAGACAAAAGAAGTTTGAGAACTTATGCTAATATCTTCTTAAAGTGAACACTACATCGAGGGGGTGGACGGACTTTGGGCCTCTATTCATGCCCTCCCTCAATGCAATGGAATTCTGTGATGCTCACTCTCCTGGCACAATCGCTGAAGACAAAATGAATGCATAAGGAAATGTGTTTAAGGAAGTGGATGGTGTCCGGTTATAAAAAGATCTGGGGTCTTAAAGGATTGAAGTGAAACAAGTGGCCATCTAGCAGGGAAGCAACAAGTCCACATGGAAGAAGCACATCAGCCTGTGCGATCATGAGGTGTCATGGGGATCAGGTAACAAGCATCAAAAAACCTAAAATAAATAAACTAAAAATCCTATTTTTGAGAACAAGGGGGATTGGAGCAGGGACCCAAAAGCCATCTGTAGACAGGGACATCCCCTTACAGAAGGGTCACAAGTAAGGGATGAGTCAGCCTGGATGCAGTCTAACACACAACGAAACACACAATAGTCCTCTGGTTCCTTGAGGCTCCCTTGCCCCCCACTATCAAGACCCTAGTCCTGCCTTTCACTGTGGGCTAGACTGCAGCATATGCACAGGTACAGATGAGACATAAGAGTTCAGTACATATGGAATCCAGGAACAGGAATGGGAGCACAATACCAGGAGGAGAGGAGGGGTAGGGAGAGGAGGAGAAGAAGGAGGAACTGATCTCAATGATAAACACCTAACAACCGCCACCACAACCCCAGGGGGATGAACAAGAGAAACCATGGGGGAAGGGAGACAGCACTCAGTGAAAGACATGAATTATAATTTAAACTGTATCAAGGGGTCAGAAGGGTGGGGAGGGGGAGGGGAAAAAAGAGGAGCTCATACCAAGGACTCATCAGAAAGTAAATGTCTAGAAAATAATGATGGGCTGAGCCCCGGTGGCATATTGGTTGAGTGCAGGACTGCGGCCCACGGGCTTGGCGGTTCAAACCCAGCAGCAGCTCTCCAGGCGCAAGGCTGGGCCTTCCACTCCCACCAGAGGGCAGTGATGCCAAAAAAAGAAAAGAAAAGGATGATGGAAACATGTTCAAATATGCTTGCCAAAACTGATGTATGGAGTGTTATAAGAGCTGTAGGAGCCCTGTGATAGGAAGGTTTACTGTGTCAACCTGGCCAATAGAAACATGTGGGATCGATCAGGGCACAGTTTGATTGGAGGACAAAGAGATAAATGGCTCAGGAAGGCCAGACCCTTCCTCACTTGCTCTCTGGTGTTCGAAGCATGCTGCTGCTGCTATAGCTAATTCGGTCTCACCTGTGAGCTGCACTACCTGGGGGCCAGGCCAATCGGAGGGTCAGGTTACTAGAGCTTGAGGCCCCTTCCAGAGCTGCTTCACCACGCTGCTGGCGCACACATCACTTGAGCCTGAGGCGGGTGGAGTTTGTGCCCTTGCCTTGCTTCTCTTTGAGATCCCATCCAGGTCTGGTTTGCTCGGTTCCCGAGTCCCTGACAGCTGGTGACCCACCCTGCTGCCTGCTGCCTGTGGGCAGACAGACTTTGCTTGCCCTGCTCCAAGGAGGATTCTGCTGTCGGCATCCTTGCCCTCGGGCCCGGCAGTCCACGTGAGCTGTAGGACTTCCAGTAAATTCACTGTTCCACAGAAGCGAGTTGAACTGAATCCACTGTACAGCTGTGTGGACTAATGAGCTGTTATAGTCCTCACTGTATAAAGCTATATATATATGTGTGTGTGTGTATATATATACACACACACATATATATAAAAATCAGTTTTCTGACTTTGTTTCTCTAGAGAAGCCCTGCCTAACACAAGCCCCCAATAAAATACTCTTTTAATAAAATTTTAAAAATCGAACATTTGTTTAGCTAAACCAGTAAAAAAAAAAATGCCTACCTTGAGCATCAAGCTCTATCTATAATGGGCTCCAAGTGACAATGGCAATCGAAAAACTTTGATGTGAACCTTA
The DNA here is from genome assembly GCA_004026705.1 of Nesogale talazaci. Classification (NCBI taxonomy): domain Eukaryota; kingdom Metazoa; phylum Chordata; class Mammalia; order Afrosoricida; family Tenrecidae; genus Nesogale; species Nesogale talazaci. The sequence continues at coordinate 12,923 of PVJH01033941.1, read as the reverse complement.
GGGACCAGTGTGTTCATGTTAATGAGGGAGAAACAACCCAAAAAAGGAGCGTGAGAATCCAAACGACCGCTCGACTCAGAGCAGAATCGAGCCCATTGCATTGTCCACGTAGAAAAGGCCGCGTTGGTGTACATGCTCAAGACCACCACGACATGTAAAACAAAACAAAACATAGGTAAGGCAGGTATGGGAAGAAAGCACTGACGTTCCTAAGCAAGTGCCTGCTTAATCTGCCTGGAGAAGGTTCTTTTAAAAGAACCTTCTTTTTGCCACTTCTTAAATAGCGGTTGAGCTCAGAACTGTGACTATGAAACTGACAGCTTAGTGTTCCACATTCACTCCCACGCGGTGATTTCCCCTTCAAATTTGCTCAATTTACCAGTCAGAATGAGGGTCTCCGACTGGTAGCATTTCATGTCACAAAGCCTTGGCCGTGTATGTGTTCTGAACATCATTGCTAAGAGGAAAACCTATCAATTCCCATGGGTCGGCTACATGGGTCGGCTGTACTCAACACCCTTCCATGGGGCTTCAGCTGAGGACCAGGAAAACTCACAGAGGGGGTGGGGGGTGGGGGGAAGCCTTTACTGTTCAAGCTATTCAAACCAAAGTGCAGCTTGCTCTTTCCTTTCTCCACAGTGACAACATTAACCAAAAAGGTCCTTTCTCTGCCTAGCAATTCTAAATGAGGGAAGAAATTGCTGAAGCCCAAGCAGCCCCAGTCAAGAGACTGACTGCCAAGTCTCTAGGTTAACAGTACAGCTTTGGAGGCATTTTGGCAAATAACCTTCGGCAGGAAGGAAAGAAATGACCAGATGCCTTGTTACTCTCTCACCCAGGCCTCGGTCCACGAGGCAACCCCTGCGTCTGTGAGCAGCTTACGGGATAGACCTGACCCAGCTTTCGGACTTGCCGGCAAACCACACAGAAGCAAGCCACACAGAAGCCGGTCCGCAGCTGCAAGCCATCTGGAGCTCCACCCGCCTCTCCGCTGTCATCCTCCCCTTTCACAGACCAGAGAAAGGACTTGACCTCCTCGTTTTCTAGCTGTGATCTGCTTCCTTATCAGCAGATAGGAGAACCAGCTTCCCCGGTGGCCTGCCTGCCGGGAGGTTTGTGTGAAGATTACTCCTTCGGCGTTAGCTGTGCGCTTTGATTTGGAACAGCAGGGAATGAGGAGGAGGAGTGAAGACTCTCCAGACACTTGCTGCCTACCACACACCACTCCTCACTCCCCATCATCGAAAAGCCCAGGTACAGTAAAGAAACAGCAGGCGAGGAAAGTATCAGAGCCTGGCTTCAAGTACATTCTGTTTCTAAAGGCTGAGTCTCCCAACTCAAATAGCCAAAAAAAAAAGTTTCCTTCCAGGGATAAAGAAGGCGGATATCCTCACTTGAATGCTGCACCTCGGCACTGACTTCAGTTCCTGGGGTCCCCAGAGGGAAGGGCAAATGACAGCCAGCCAGCCCTTTTGATGCTGTTGGACTGGAGCAAAAAAAAAAAAAAAAAAGGTGCTACTTTGAAATCACACAACTTGTGTCACTCCTGCGAGCTCAGGGAACAAAGGGGACTAGCTAAAATTCACATAAATATGACTAGCCTCAGCTCCATCCTGAATGAAGATCACCTTGTTGAGTTATTTAATGGCTGCCCACCCAGCCCCCAATCACAAACTCAGTCCATCCTGTTAATGGCAAACTACCTGACCTGATTCGCCCAACTCTTAAAAGACAAAAGGAAAGGGCAGGCAGCACCGGAGGCCTTCTGTAGCACCTGAAGGCTAGCGCGAGACAGAGGAGCTGAGGCACACATCCAATCAAGGCGGGGGTTTTTGTCCCCCGCACACATAGCCCAGAGATGCAGCCTCAGCAAGGGCACCTTGGTAATTAAGGGGCAGGACGCTTGGAGAAAAGAAGTGGGAGCAATGATTTATTGCTCCTCTGCTGGACTACAGGTAGACTTGATCTCTGCGACTCAGAGTCAGGGATGACAAAGTGATAAATATGAGGGGAGGAAATGAGCGCTTTTGGACAGACCAAGGGGCAACCTGTGCCCCAACTGCCACAGACGTCAGCGGTATCCAGAAGCGTCCAGGGCTGTGATTCTCTTCAGGGGAGAACCAGAGAGCATTCTGTCCCTGATCATTCACATCAGACCAAAAAGAGAGAGAAAGAGAGAAATCAGTGTTTTCTGACCTGGAAGTAGTAACTCTCTGGAGGGAGTTTAACAGGCAGCTAAAATGAGCAGAAAAACCTTAACTGGGCTCTCATAAGCCTCTGACACCAGAGCCCACAATTCTTCCTGAAGAGAGAATGAATGTTCCAGACCCATGTGCTTTTCCCTTTCATTGTCATCTTGACTTCGCATTTGTTCTACCAAATGTGTGACCTGTCCCCCACTACTTGCTTTCTCTATCTGCTGACCTGCTATGATGGGCGCTCTGTCTGACATCAGAAATCTTTACCACTAAGAAAGGGGTTTAGCCAAGACACGAACTCACTGCCATCAACAAGCCGATTCCAACTAAAAGTTGAACAGGAGAGAGCAATCTCTCTGTGGGTTTCTTCCTGGGAGCGGAAAGGTTCATCGTTCTCTCAAAGAGCAGCTAGTGGTTTTGAACTGCTGACCTTAATGGAGCGAGTGGCTCAAAGGCTAACTCAGTACATCCCCAGCCTTCCTAGAACAGCCCTTCAAGGTCATTTTCTCCAAGTCTCACAATTTTAGGTAAGAAAAACGGTGTCGTCCTCAAACCATCTGGGGACTATGTTGGGACTAAAACCTGGTCTCCTGTGTAGTGTTCTTGCTACCAATCCCACTACAATAAACATTTTCAAATAAGAGTGCCAGATGGAGTTAAACATTAAAGGAAGTGAGAGGGGGAAACCTGAGGTATAAACCCTCTGGTTAGATTGCTTAACTATCCTGCTGCCGCCACCTCTCTAGGACGCCGCTTAAAACTGTTACCTCTACTGGCTGCTCTGAGTATTTTCAGGTACTGGGTCTCCTTTTCCTCTGGGTCCTCACTGACTTACTGCAGGACAGCGGCTTAGTACTTCACTCCTACCACAATCAAAGCCTCCCAGGAGTTTCCTTCCACCCCAGCCCCCGCAGCAGGCTCTGCCAGCCTCTCCCTTGGGCCCCCATTCCTCTTGTACACCTCGTCTCTCACACACCTCGCCCCTTCTTTCTCTGCCCTGGCTTACTCTCTGGTACTTCTTAAGAGCCCAGCTCCCAACTCCTTCAAAGTTCCCTCCTTCACAGTTCTGTCCTGGGCATGAAACTCAACTGGATCTAGACTTTGAAGGGAATGAAGAGCTAGCTTCTTATTTTCTTCAAAATCTGCATGAAAATCCAGAGGTGGGGGCATGACTATAAAGAAATCACTGGGTTTCTTCCTGAGTCATTATGGTGGCGAGCTAGGATGGGGTGTGGAGGGCTGGCTGAAGAGGAGCCTCCCCCTTGTGCCAGAGCAGTTTCAAGGACAGGACAGAAGTGGCATGGAGGATCTCTGTGCCAGCACCCAAGTAGCTCAGCATTTGCGCTGGCTGGCCCTGCTTCACCCCTTGTACCCTGGGTGTACCGCACACATTTTTAGAAAACTGCCCTTGATCCACTTGTCCACTTGGTGCCATCTGGGCCCATGACCAGCCAAACCGTTCCAAGGACAGTCACCAAAGCACCCGTAGAGAGAGGGGAGAGGGAAGATAACGATAAAAAAAGACGGACGGGGCTGGTTGTATAAACATACTATTGCTCATTAGTCAGATGTCCGAACAAGTCTGCTATCAGGTGCAGTACATGTTGAAGTCATTGTGACGACAGGCGGGGCAGGATGTACTTTGTTTTCTATTTAGGTGGATCTCTGGTTTATCTTGCTTCTCGTTTTTTTTTTTTTTTTTTTTTTAAATACAGTGCTTTTAAAAAGGCAGCAGAGAGAGGGAGAACAAGGGACTCACACAAGCCTCTTCCTCGCAAACAATCTGACCCCAGCCTGGGAGAAGCCTTACATAACAGGAACTCAGTCAAGTTCCCAGAGCGTTGCCCATTGGGTGAGCACTGGCTGCTCATCCACACAGAAGGGAGCAGTGCAGTTTGTGGAGGGAGTCTCCTTTGGGGACAAGGGCACACAAGTCTCAAAGGTCCCCTTCCTCCAGGCGCTCCAGGCCAGTGGGCTGCCCAAACACCCCTGGTATCCAGGGACACGAAGGAGGGCTGTGTGCTTTCCTCCTCCAGAGCTGACGCTGTGCCAGGAACTAGCACTGGCCACCTCCAGCCCCCTCTTCTCAGCCGCTCTCTGATCCTTCACAGAGGAAGACTTAACCATAGAATCCACCTCTCCCAAACCAGGGGACACGCGGGGGCAGAAGAAGCAAAGGAAGGGGCATTTATTAGCTGCTAGGCATTATGTAAAGACCTTAAGTGCGTTATTCTCGTGGAATCCTCTAAAATAATGAAGTATCATTGCCTCCATTTTATAGATGAGAAAGCTGAAGTTCAGGAAAGCTAAACTACCCACTGTCACATAGGTGGAGGTAGCTACATCCAATTAAGGACAACGTACCAGGGAGAAGGTCTATGAGCTTCCCTACTAATGTCCCTGTGCTGGGTCCTCTTAAACACTCTCCCCCCCTCCCCTGCCCTCACAGTCCCAGAACCTAGGACCCATCTAAACTTGTAGCCTAAAACCACAACTCCAGTCAGCCAGTACTCCACTAACCAACATCAAAGCAAGCTCAATACCACCCAGGAAAACGCTGACACATAAGGACCCTAGGCGACAAAGGAGAACTGCCCCTTTGGGTGTCTAAAGCTGTAAGTTCTCACCAGACAGTCAGACTCATCTTTCTCCCTCAGAGTGGCCAGTGGGTTTCAACTGCTGACCTGTGGCTAGCGGCTCAGTGCATAGATCACACCACCACCACCACCACCACATCACCAAGCCCCACTCCGCTCGCCAACCTCTCACACAGCAAAACGGACGAGAGGAAAAGCCTGCTCTCCTTCAGTAAGTACTTTCTGGCCTCTTTGGAGGAACTGCCAATTGGCTGCCATTGCTGTCTCTTGGCATCCGTGCTCGGGGCCACTGGTCTCGTCTTAAGCTCTGGCCCGGGCTCCTTCCTTCCAGAGGCAGCGTCTGCATCATGCTCGGTGAACAGTGGGACAGTCATGCGGGGGCTCTGTCTTCTATGCAGGCAGACGCACGGGAAACGTGCTGATGCTGGGAAGCTGAGACCTGGCCAGATACCTTAATGGTGTCCCGACTCGCAAAGAAATTCCTAGAGGCAGTTGATGCGCCTTTTACATGGGGAGGATTTCGTGCCAGCAGCCTGAGACTCCTGCCACACCGCACATAGCCCCTGTCCCCACCCTTCCCCCACCCCACACACAAGAAATCTTATTTGCAGAGTATTCATAAACCCCACACAATGTGGACTTTCTCTATTCTGCTTTGAATTCAGAGCAAGGGAAAGAAGGTAGCAGCACATTGTGTTGCCATGTAGGAGTAGAATGAATAATGAATATGGGAACTTCTCCAGGACTAAAACCTGTCCCCCACGTTGAGGTAAACCAGGTGCAGAGAGAACAAGCCAACCACGGGAAGACACAATTAAGTGGTAGCGCAGACGCCTGCCTCAGAGAAGCAGAGGGGAGGCTTAATTACAAGACCAAGTGAATGACATTTAAATAAGATTAAAAACAGGAAGGAGACAGAAAGCCTCCAACAGAGTACACATAAATGTCTCCACGGAATCAGGTCAGAAAGAACTGTCTGTCTGAGCATCTTTTACACGCTATCAAGTGGAAGAGGTGGAACGCCAAGCCAACTCTCAGCCAGAGCCTGGTCGGTGGCCTAGCATGAAGTTGGCGTGAGGTGCCACCGTTTCAAACCACAGCCTGCTCTTTAAGCGGAGATAGACAATTTCACAGTGACTGATGGAACAGAAATATTAGCATCTCACTTGCTCAGGGGAGAAAGCAAGGAATTCAAAGAACAGGCTAGAAATAGCACCAGTGTAACAAGCTAAAGCAACCCAAACCCCAGAGGCACTATATAAACCAAGCCAATTCCAGCATCTCGGGACAAAATCGCCAATTACCTAGGGACGCTGCCAGCCATCAGCAAACTCTTTGTCAATGCAGCACTATACTGCAGGAAGGATTTAGAAGCCAACACCTGCCAGTAGGATAATTTTAAAATACACGCGGTGGTGTCTCAAAATGCAGGCATCTCCAGAGGCCAATGAATCAAATAGGAGGATGGACCCTCTCTGGTTGTGTGCGCTGAGCCTCTCCAGTGACAGGATCACTAGAGTCAATTGAAAAACTTCTGTACTCTAGCCCACAATCCAGGATCAGTGGTAGGTATCTGCTTTTGCAGCCCCTTAGATTGTTCCAGTACCCTCACCTTCCAGGAGGCAGTACCACCCATTTTTGGGAAGCACAAAACAGTGCAAGTCAGGTTCTCATCCTTACCATTTTTCTTGCTCCAGATGATGGCATTTACTAAAAGAGGAAACTCAGGTTCTCATCTCCCATTCACCATTTCCTTGGAAACACTGAAATCCTAATAACTACTACCAACCCTCTTCTTTACAATGAATACAAAGATGAAATGAATATGAAAATTCCCATAGCTCAGACTCTGGAAAGGGCAGGATATCCCATTCACCTCATTCTTCTAAAGCATCTCTGGGTGGACTGAACTATCTAACCTTTGGGTTAGCAGCCAGACATATGAACTGTTTATGCTCCCCAAGGACTCTAGGAAATGAATACAGTACCTGCATTGGAACATTTTAATGTAAGAAAGACTAATTATCCAACAGAAAAAAAGAAGCCTTTCTCTTGTAACACAAGGAAACTAAAGCAGTCTTGATTAAGCACATCAAGACAGGGATATACCTTATGCTATCTTCCCATTATGAAATGAATTGTAACCTCCAAAAAAATTTATTGAAACCCTGGCCCCTATAAATATAATCTTGTTGGAAATACGGCTTTCTTTAAGTTACTTAGACCGTACCCAGCCCCAGAAGGGTGAGTTCTAAATCAATCTCTTGTGAGTTATTCAGAGTTATTCCAAGAGCAGAATGGGCACAGAGACACTCAAAGGGGAAGACAGTTGTCGCATGAGGATCATCTTTTGGCCACAAATGCCAAGGAACCAAAGACCACCCGTGGCCCTATGCAACCATGACCCCAGCTTTAACTGCCATCCTCTCACAATGAGAAAAAAGGACATTTCTGTTTCTTTAAAGTGCCCCCCACCCCCCGTATTTGTATTAGAGCACAATGAGGTAATCAAGACATTCCTCAAATCACCACTGAAATGGCAATTTAAAAAATAAGCAACAGTGGGCTGAGCCCCGGTGGCGTAGTGGTTGTGCGCGAGACTGCGGCCCACTGGGACGGAGGTTCAATTCCAGCAGTGGGGCTGGGCCTCCTACTCCCACCACCAGAGAGCAGTGATGCCAAAAAATAAATAAATAAATAAGCAACAGCACCGGCTAAAATTCCTCTTCTCATCATCCTTATCTTTTTATATTCTATTCTTTCCCACCAAGATACCCTGCTCAAAACTTAAAGAAGCAACACTGTACAGTTAGATGAGATATAACCTTTGGGGGAAGCTACATGAAGAGGACATGGAATTCTACTATTTTTTGCAATTTCTTAAGAGTCAAGAATTATATCAAAACCTATTTCTTTAGAAAAAAAGAAACAAACAACTAAACTTAATAAGGTAGACAAAAGTTCAAAGGGAAATTTCCCCAAATCGGGAGGGACTACCCAACAGCCCAAACTACATTCCTTCTACAAGAACAGAAGCATTTCAATCCTAGATAATCACACCCTACAGCGTTACAAGCTTCCAACAGCAGGCCCGCAAGTCTCAGTCTCCAGGTGTTACCTAACCATGAAGTCAGACTTCTGCCAGCGATGGGAGTCAGCTGGATCCAGAAAACTGTAACACTCTCCGAGTCTTCCATTTTCCCAATAGGTATCTGAAAGGTCAGGCCTTGTGCAAGCTCTCTCTTTTCGACAAAGCTGTGAATGCTGTGGATGCTATTTAGCACAGGGAAGCTGAACAGATTGTTTTGGGGGCTTTGGGGGCCTTCTCTCCTGCAGGGAAGCAAATGGTGCCTAGTGAGCTGCAGCTGAGCACAGAAGTCAGGAACTCTACGTTCTAATCATGACTCTGTTTAATGTCTCATCCCATGATCCATGGCAAGTCACTTAACCCTTCTCTAGCCCCACTCGCTTCCCCCCCAAATGGGGATAAAAATAATGACTGGGCACCCAGGAATATGGCAGAGTGAAAGAGCAAGGATGTGATCCATCAATAAATGTTGAGGGTAAAATGCCACTATAAATCTGCCTTTAAATGAACCCATGTTTTCAGCGTGTGGAAAGCCACACTTAAAGGCAGGCTGCTTCCCTCATTGCCCTTCTGCGTGCAGTGGAAGTAAAATAAGCTGACTCCATGAAGAGTTCCCTCTCCAGTAACTAACTACGTGCGTCACTCTCAACATTCTGCTCAGCCTTCAATGAATGGCTTAGAAACCGTCCAGGTTTCCACGTGTACTGGGTTGAGAACAACCTATGCATTCTCAGTAAAGCAGCCCAAGACAAAGGAAAGATATTACCCTGGGCGCCTTCTCAAATCAACAACGCACATAAAGCTAAGGGGGAGAGCTGGCTCTAGCAAAGGTCAACGCAACAGATAGGTGACATTCAGATAAGGTGGGTTTCTCTTCTGATCGGAAAGTCTTTGTACCCAGCCATTCAGTCCTAACTGCTATTCAAAGTCAAGCAGCAGAATAATAATAACAATACATTAAAAAGCTAAGTAGTATGCTAGGGATAAGACAATGATTAAAGCGGGCTGAGCCCCAGTGACATAAGTGGTTGAGTGCGGGACTGTAGCCCACGGGCTTGGCACTTCAAATCCAGCGGCGGCTCTCAGGAGCAGCAATGGGTAGCGCCCACGACCACCAAAGGCAGTGATGTCCGGCGCCCCCCCCAAAAAAAAAATGATTAAAGCACAGGGTCTAGCCTTCCCAGAAGTTTTTTGAAAGATATTCAAACAAATATATATTATATGCATAAACGTATACATGTATAAACGTATGCAAACGTAGTAAATCAATGTGATGTGGTAAAATAGAAGCACAAAGGGCCTATGTGAACACAAGAGAAGGTAGCAAACTGAACAAAATGGTCTCTAAACTTAACAGGTTCAGAGGAAAGATTGTTAAAGTTCCCAGTAAGAATGAAGACCAGGGCTGAGCCCCACGGGACTGCAGCCGACTGGGATGGAGGTTCAATTCCAGCTCCACAGGAGCAAAGGCCAGGCCTCCTACTCACTTTTGGGCAGTGATGCCAAAAAAAACCAAAAAAAAGAATGAAGGCCAGTCTGAAAAGAATTGTATGAGCCCCCAATAAAATGAATTAAAAAAGGAAAAAAGAATGAAGGCCAGTAAATAGAGAAAAACATTCAATCAGATACTAAGATGTTTTGTGAGAAGAGAAATAATCATGAATCCATGGAACATAGAAATAAGCAGGAGTCCTTCCGGTCAATGGTGTCTGTCCTGCTTTACCAAGGTTAAAATCTGGTCACTTTGAGATCAAACTTTGCCGAGCCCCGGTGGCGTAGTGGTTGAGTGCGGGACTGGGGTCCACGGGCTTGGCGGTTCAAATCCAGCAGCAGCAAGGCTGGGTAGCTCCCACAACCACCAGAGGGCAGTGATGCCAAAAAAAAAAAAAAAAGATCAAACTCGACTCAGACCAGGAGATCTGGGTGGCCTCGATGTCAAGGAGGGGCTTTTCAACCTGACAAAACCACCAAACGCACCGCCATGGAATCAGCTCCATTTCAAAGCAACCCTGTTGGCCAGGGCAGCATGCTCCTGTGGGCTTCTGAGTCCCTGACTCTGTGTAGGATTAGAGAGCCTCGGCTTTCACAGAGCAACCCATGGTCTTGAACTGCTATGTCAACAGGGCTTCCCTTGATGGAAGGGAGTTTAAAATAGTGACGGCTGGGAGGCCAATGCCGGCAGGTATGCCTTCCTTCTTTCCATATTCTAGTTCAAGTTTCCTAAATATATTTTCCTGTGTGCCCAGATACCATGGTGACCAGCGTCATAGAAATAGACTGTGGCGGGAGGGAGTGAATCAGGGCTGGAATCTGCAAAAGCAACGGTCGAGAAACCCTATCAGACAAGGCTGAACCTCCAGCTGATACCACGGGTTCCTCCTCTTGTGCAGGACCAGACCCAGGGATTTCCAAGGAGAATTTTAAAGGGACCTTCTGGCTGGCCCCACCCCACCCCCCTCAGTCTCCCCAAACAACAGAGAGCTGCTGTTCTCGAACAGCACCAGATTAAACACTAGCACTCCGAATGCAGGGACACCGAACACCCACATCTCACACGACAAAAGACATTTGGACCCCCAAAGACTGCTCCCGAGACACCCAAGGACTTCTGTCGATGTGTCCAATCAGATAACATATGCCTTCACAATCTTACTGATAAATACAATTAAATCTTCAATTGCGGTTTGCAGCACGTACATGGGCAAGCGCACATACACATGAGCATATTTGCTGTGATGAGTTTCACACACCTTTCTCAAATCTATTAAATCTAAAAGGCAGGAGAGAATGAAAACATGGGCACACCAACATATGAGAGGGAGTGCCAGCCAAGAAGTGGGTGGATCCGACATTGCCACACTTATAGTCACTGCTTGCAATATTATGCGTTATTATGGGCTCTGCCTGCGTCGGAGACAGTGTTGTGTTTTGCAGCTTTCCTCTACCACCTGCTGCTCGCCAGCTCCCTGTCTACTCCACAAGCGAGCACACGGAACCAGGGTTCGAGGAGGGCTCCCCAGTCTCTGTGTGAAAAGGAGCCAACTTCGCTTGACAGAGAACTCTGTGCCTTGGAAACATGCAGTGAGCTAAACAAGAAGGCATCAAAAATAAAACCAGAAAGGAATTAGAAGCAGCAGATGGAAAAAAATATTACAGTACGACACTGCAAAAGCAAGAACGTAAGATGGACATGTGTCAGAGATGGAAACTCCGATTTCCTGTTAACACATGCAATTGAAAAGTGATGAAGACTACAACCCAGCCATGGGGGATAACCTGTGAGACCTGGAAAAACAAGGCAGTCCAGGCTAATTCTGGCTCTCGCGGTTTCTCTGTACCAGACTTAGCTCAGGCACAGACATAAGCCCTAGTGGCACTGTGGTTTTGTACTACCAGCCACCCCACTGAAGAAAAACAAAGCTTTCTACTCTGAGAGAGTCGGAGGAGGGAATGACGATGGCATCCAGGCAGAGTCACCCACCAGGTGCTCCTGTTGCTAGACCAGAAAGAGACAGGCGTGGGGAGCAAGCCCGAAGAGAAAGCAACGGGACCGATGGCAGTTCTGGAGAGACTTGGAGGAAAGAGGAGGCCGGAAGGTTGTGGTGATCAAATAACCCCGTAAACAGGGGAACAACTAGGGGATTAAAATCAACAATGAGGAGGACGTAGAGATCCTGGGACATCTGAGAGCAACGGCAATCTAGTTGAGAGGAATTACTAAGAAGCAGAAGAAGGGCGAGCGTGATGGTGGGACAGGAGGAGGGTAGAAGGAAACAGTGGAGAGATCTAGGAAGCAAAGCTATGGATACAGGTGTAAACATAGGTGTGTGCATATGTAAATATATTAATTCATAAAAATAGAGGTATTGGCCTATGCACATATACTTATATGGAAATACACTAAGGACGTAGACAAACTTTGGGTCTCTGCTCAAGCCCTCCCTCAATGCAGGAACACTTTGTTCTAACAAGCTGGCATTCTGTAATGCTCACTCTCCTGGCATGATCACTGAAGACAAAATGGGTGCCTAAGCAACGGTGGTGAAGAGACCTGTTGGTGCTCAGCTATCAAAAGACATAGCATGTGGGGTCTTAGAGGCCTGAAGTATAACAGGCAGCCATCTAGCCAAGAAGGCACAAAGCTCACATGGAAGACGCACTCCAGTCTGTGAGATTATGAGGTGTCGATGGTATCAGGTCAACAGGCATCAGAAGACCCAAAAGAACAACAACAACAAAACACAAGGTTGAGAACGAGGCCATTAGAGCAGAGACCCAGAACCCATCAGTAGACAATAGGACGTCCCTACACAGAAGGGTCACAAGGAAGGCGTGAGTCAACTAGGGCACAGTAATGAAGCACACCAATGTTCCTCTGATTCCTTGAGGCTTCCTCACCCCCTACGACCATGACCCCAGTCCTGCCTTTCAGTTCTGGCTAGACCAGAGCATGGACACTGGAACAGATAGAGCACAGATTCCAGGTCAGATAAACCCCTCAGAAACAGAAATGGGAGTAGCAACATTAGGAGGGCCAGGGGAAGGTGGGGGGAGGAGGTGGAAAGGGGGAACCAATCACACTGCAATCAATAAATTAAGATATGCAAATAATAATTGATAATTTATCAAGGGGTCAGTCACTAGGGTTGGAGAGGGTGAGGGAGTGGAAAAAAGAGGAGCTGATATCAAGGGCTCAAAGAGAAAGTAAGTATCTAGAAAATGGTGGTGGCAACATATGTTCAAATATACTTGATACAATTGATGCTATAAGAGCTGTAAGAGCCCCCCGTAAAATGTCCTTTAAAAAGAAAGAAAGTCTTGGGGACCCACAGGGACAGTTCTGCCCTGTCCTGTATGGTCACGATGAGTCAGGAGAGACTTGATGGCAGTGAACAGAGATATATGCCAATTATGCCCAAGTCCAAACTTGCATATTTCTGTGTTTGTTTTTCTTTAACTCCATGGACAACAGTCGTCCTTCATATTAAAAAAACTTCTCAGGATACTTGGTGGAACAGTGATCAAACTTTCAACTACCAA
>PVJH01033940.1:0-21127 GCA_004026705.1 Nesogale talazaci | reverse complement strand
CGAGGCTTGGTTGCCCACCACAAGGGTGGTGGTTTGAACCACTCTGCCCCACAAAGCTGGGGCCCTATGGTTCCGTCTGGATGGGCAGCTTCGTGCACGTGTGAGCACTCCCTCCCTCCTGTAGGGCCGCGGTGAGAGCCTGGGGCTGGTCCGGAGGAATTCACAGCGTCTCCGCCTTCTGTCTTATTAGCTCATCCCGGAGGTGAACTCCAAGAAGAAGCAACTGTGTTTTGACTGGGGCCCTGGGGAGATGCTGGCGTGTGAAACCTCCTTCAACAAACAAGGTGAAGCGTCCGCCTTTTTGTTGTTTCCAGACTCTCTCTCGTGACCCGCGGGTTGCTTTTCCTTCAGTCTCCCAGGCCGAGCAGCGAGGGCATGAAACACTGGGACTCCCTTTTGGACCACGTCACTGCTTTCCGTTTTTGTGGATCAATGAGGGGCCCGGAGCATGGAAAGCTCAGAGGGAAAATGAGGGCAGGCCTCCTAGTAGTCAAAGTGGGCTTCCTTCATCTTTGAAAAAGCTACGGGTGTTGGGCTGAGCCCTGGTGGCGTAGTGGTTGAGCGTGGGACTGCGGCCCACTGGGCTGGCAGTTCAAATCCAGCAGCAGCTCTCCAGGAGCAAGGCTGGGCCACCTACTCTCACCAGAGGACAGTGATGCCTCCCCCACCACAAAAGAAAAGAAAATGCCCCGTGTCCCCTCCCGCCCCCTTCTGCTTGCTGAGAATGCCTCCATCCGTTCCTAGCAACCCTCTCTCTGTCCACATTCTGGGACTGGGACTTTGGCCCCTGCTACAGGAAAAGGCCCCAAAGGGCGGCATCATTTTGGAGCCCAGGCTGAGTGAGAGCCCCTGGGGCAGACAGGCTGGAGCAGGCACTGGCTCCCCCAGACACACACACACACACACACACACACACACGTATGCAGATATCATAAGAGGGAGGAGTCTGGAGATGATAATGTGGATTTCTTGCAAATCTCTGACAGGGATTTTTCCTAAAAACCTAAGAGGGATTTTCTTCCCCTTTCTTTTTCTTCCCCTTTCTGAGAAGCGGATCGAGTGAGTGAAAGTCACACGTCTTTAGCAAATCTCATGGCGTGAGATTGATGTCATCTTGAAGGGCAGGAGACTCTCAGAGGAAGTGCCTCTTTGGCGGGGACCTTTCAGGGACAGGCAGGTGGTGGAGGTCACACACTTAGCAGAGCCGGAACACCTGCTGCTGAGTCAGTCTTTCAGGAGAGAATCTTCTGTCCCGCATCTGGGTGGCACCCTCTCGTAGTTCGGGGAGGGGCTCCTCGGCCGTCCTAGTTGGTGGGAAACCCAGTCGTGTTTATTTTGTTTCTTTTTTTTTGGGGGGGGGAACATCACTGCCCCCTAGTGGGAGTAAAAGCCCCAGCCTTGTTCCTGGAGAACTGCTGCTGGATTTGAACCACCAGGCCAGTAGGCCACAGCCCCGCACACAACCCTCCGCCACCGGGGCTCAGCCCCTTATTTTGTTTCTTAACGTCATGCTCAAGATCAACCGTTCCATCTTCCCCGGCAGCTTGTTGGGCAGGATGATTCCACAAGTTGGAGACTTGTAATTTCTCGTGAGAGAGCCTTTGCCAAGTAAGGCATTCTGATGACTTGGACGTTCCGCTCCACCGGGGCTGGTGGTTTGGCGTCCACGAGCTGGGACCTTCCCGTTTCTCTTCTCTGGGTGGAGGCCGGCAGCCGTCGTGAAGGCTGGGAGCGAGCAGGGTAGGGGAGAGCGAGAGTTGTGTTCAACTAAGTCCACACATAGATAGTGGGCCAGTGGTCCACTACCACTACCAAATCAGTTCTCTGTCACGAAATCAACTGCCAGCCTGGCTGACCACATCGTCCCCGTTCTGGACAGAGCGTCCGTCGGTCCATCGGCTCCTCGGTTGTGGAGCGGGCGCCTTCTTGGGGGAGTGGCGGTGAGGGCCATGAAAACGCTTGCCCTCCTGTGTCACTGCAGCCAAAGCAGAGGCCGAGCCTGGCTGCCCCTACATCTACGTCCTCCGGAAGGACGAGGACGTGCACTCGCCCATCCTGAGGAAGCTCTTCAACGAGTCCCACGGCATCTTTGTGGGCCTGCAGAGGCGCGAGGAAGAACTCAGCGGCAGGTCCCGCAAAGCCCAGTAAGGCCCTCACTGCTGGGGGGTGCTGGGAAGCCCTGGTTCTGGTCTGGTGGCCAGTATGGGCCAGAGTCTCGGGAGGCTGGAGGGGGCTGTGGATGGATGGGCTGGCTTGGCAAGCCAGCTTTGTTGACTGGCCCGCCCAGGAGAGGCGTCAGGCCCCCTGAACACCATTGAGCGAGGCCCCACGGTTGGAAGATTTGGAAATTAGCCAAAAAGATCAACCCAAACCCGGACAGTCCTTTTGTCTGGGAAGAGTGCCCTTCGAGCCTGCCTTTGGCATGACACTGGGGATCCTGGGGTGCCCTCCTCTGCAGCAGAGACCAGGGTTGGGGTGGGGGGTGATGGCGTCTTGTCCATGGCGCTGCAGGCGTGGACTCTGAGGGTCGCTGGTTTCTTCTGGGCTTCTCCACGGTCCTCTCACCGCCCCTCCCTCTCGTTCCTACATCTCTTGGGAAAGGTACAGAATATCAAATTGTGCAAATCCTAATTCTCTTTCACCCGCGGGCTTCAGCGTCTGCCCCGGGGGCCCCCTGCAGTGGCCACCAGAATGGTGTTTGCCTGGGGTAGGGGCGGGGGCAGGTGCTGATGGCAGGTGCGATTGTCTCTTTCCTTCTGCCATGGGTCACTGGAGTTCTGCCCCAGGGAAGAGCCGGGCGGAAGCTCTGTCTGGATTCAGCACTCTCTGTGAGGGTCAGAACCACCACCGCCATGTCCATTCGGCCTCAAAGGGACCCTCTGGCCACGTGGACGGCTCCCTCAGGGTTTGAGGCTGTGCAGCTCTGGGGGCGCTGGCGGCCTCCTCCTGCTCCTGTGGGGCAGCTGGAGGGTTTGACCCACTAGCTCTGTGGTGAGCAGCCGGGCACTGGGCCCGCTGTCAGTTACCCCCAGGCCTGTGGGCAGGCTCGTGTCGGTGTTGGTGCCCTGGCCCCGCAGGAAGCGAGTTCCAGGCCGCGCTCGGACCTTGGTTCGTTGTTGCGCAGGTTGGTTCGCGTGAGCAAGAACTACCGGTCGGTCATCAGAGCGTGCATGGAGGAGATGAACCAAGCGGCAAGTAAGGACACGGGGACGGGGGGCGGTGAATGCTGTCACCCTCTCAGGTGACCGTTTGGCACGCCCAGCCCGAGCTCTTAACGTTCTCCTTCAAGAAGACCGATTGATTCCAAAACACCGCTGCCCTGGTGTGGATTCCAGCTCCCGGTGGCTCCGCTGGTCAGAGGGGACCTGGGTCCCATGGGATTCCCAACGGCCGCCCAGCGGGCTCAGCCCACCCGCCCTGTGGTGATCAGTGGGGCCTGTCAAGTGCGCCCCCCGGTGGTTTCATCTTGAGGAGGTCTTTCAAGGTGACACCCGTTGAACTGCTTTGATTGCCTGAGGGCTAGGAAACCAGGGGCCACGCGTGGGCTCTCTGGCAGGGGCGTGCCCAGTCTTTGCGATGGGTGCTGCCAGGCGCCCTCCAGTGGTGCGGCCCGTAGTGGCCTTAAGCACTTGGGAGCACTGGCTGGTCCAACACAGTCCTGATGGAGCCCATGGTTGCAGCCACTTTGTCCGTCCACCCCTCCTCCAGGGTCTGCTCTGTTCATCCCTTCATCCCTGGGAGAGGCCCTGGGGAGCACCTGAACTCAACGCGGTGTCATTGACGGCTCGACCGCTGCTTCCATGACCCTTGCCGGTAGACTCTGGCCAGGGGAGTCCTTGGCGAGCCTCGGAACTGGAGCACGGTGTCCAGCGCGGTCGTGGCGTGCTCCACGAGGCAGCTTCCAGGGTGCTGTGCGGCAGTTCAAGGTGCTGCTTGTCCCTTGAGGACTTTAGTTTGGGAACCACCATGTTTTCCCAGTTGTGATACTGCCCCCTGGGGGCTAAGGCAGTCACTCCACTTTGCCCTGGATTCTGGGCTAGAGCTGGATGCCAGGGTGGTTCACTACCCACAATTCTCTGAACTATGGGGCCGGTCGGCCCAATCCGATCAGGAACCTCTGGCCTGCAACAGGGTGTGAAGCCGTAACCACACCCCGAAAAAGGCGCCCCTGGTGACAGCAGGTGGTGGTACAGGGAGCCGGGCGCTCGTCTGGTGGGCGCAGGACGAATGGGCCCGACTTACTGGAGACGTTTTGTTTCCCTAGCTGCCGCTAAAGATTCAGCCAGTCGCTGCCAGTTCAGCAGCCAGGTGAGTGGGGGCCGCTGCTCACGTGGTGGCTTTGCAGTCACTGCTAGTGGCTTATGACCACAGGTTCTCTCTGCCTGGGACCAGTTCTGGGGCGGGGAATTGGGGTCAGCTCCAGCTTCCTGGCGCCCCCCGAAGTTGATGACTTGGCACCTGGAAGGATAGAGATGTGCTTGGTGGTGCCTAGTTCACACGGGTACTGTGCGGGGTGGGGCCGGGGAGAGGGAAGCTGCAGGAACCACCAGTGGGCTGTGGGCGGCCCCGACTGACCGCCCTGCGCCTTGTCACACTTTGACTTGGGGGATCCTTTTTGTGTGTGGGGGGGAAGAGTGGGGTGCACGTGGAGGGTGTTACTCTTTTCCAGCAATGAATAGGGATGAGCACACTGTCCCTGACGTCAGCAAAGCCCCCAGAATTGTCGGGACAGACGGGCAGGCTTCAGGCCTGGTCGTTTCCTGACCCTCCCACCCCCTGCTTTCACTGGGTCCATGGGTTCTGGATGTGCTGAATATTCCCCCTAAAGATTCCCTCTTGTTCTGCTCAAACAAAGCCTCATTCTAGGTCACAGGCCACCGCATCCCAAGGATGGGCTAGTTCTAGTTCTGGAGTACCCCATAAGCTAACGCCACGGCCACCCCTGTGACCGTGGCCGTGCCGTGGTGATGGCAGCTGTATGGGGGGCAGGAGCTCGGGGGCAGAGCCTGCCTTTGCACCTGTGCTCCGAAGGCAAAGCCCGGGCCTACTTGAACTGGAGCCTGGCCTCCCGCTCTCCCACAGGTCTCCATTCTGTCGGCCGTGGAGCTCATCTGGAACCTCTGTGAGATTCTGTTCATTGAAGTCGCCCCTGGTGAGCACGATAAGCCGGTCTCTTGTGTCCTCCTTCCCCCGGTCTCACCTGTGGGCTGGGACAGGGCTTCGCGGGCGACTCTCAGGCACACTCAGAGAGCACACTGCGCACCCAGTATACACCGATCCTGCAAATCAGGTCTCAGACAGAGGGCTGCTCTGGAAGCCGAAACACCATCAAACACTGTGAAGGGGTGGGCAGGCTGGATGGCAGCGGGCTCTGGGCATGTGAAGAGGGGCAGCATGGCTTAGAGAGCCCTGCTGCTGGTGATGGGGGTGGACCCCCTTGCGCACACCTTCTGCTTGGACCGTCCCTCAGCCCGAGCTGTGCGGTCTGACGGGGCTGGCTCTGTGGGACTGTGGGTGTGTCTGCGTCTCTGGGGGTGCACGCCCTGCTGCTCTGCCCACCCCCCCCCCCCTAAAGCCACCTGGCCCTGGGTGGCGCCTGTCAGGGAGGGCTCTGCCAGCCCATCGTGGGGCAGGGCCCTGGGCGGGCCCATCACCGCCTCCTTCTGGTGAGCCCCTCTGGCAGCTCTGCCCGTGCTGTGGGAGGGGGCGGGCAGCAGAGGGGGTCATAGTGGGTGACTTGCCTCTCCTTCCTTCCAGCCGGCCCCCTCCTCCTGCACCTCCTTGACTGGGTCCGGCTGCACGTGTGTGAGGTGGACAACTTGTCCGCGGATGTCCTGAGCAGTGAGAACCCAAGCAGGCACGAGAAGTTCTGGAAGCTGGTAGGAACCCTTGGGCCGGGAGTCCTGTACTCTGAGCCGGCTCTGCTGGCTCCCTGGCCTGGCTGAGAGAGCACCCTGGGCCCCCCTCCCCCCTGCTGCACAGATGAGGAGAGTGAGGGGCTGCGCCAACACACCAGGGGGGCGATCAGAAGGCAGGCAGTGAGCCGCAGGAGTCGAGTCTAGTACAGGCTGCCCCGGGGCTTTCGGGAGCTCCTGCTTCCGAGTGACGTGGTCTCTGCGCGCCCAGGTGACCATCTTGGTGCTGCAGGGCCGGCTGGATGAGGCCCGGCAAATGCTCTCCAAAGAGGCCAACGCCAACCCCGCCTCGGCTGCCATGTGCCGTGTGCTGGGGGACCTGATGAGGACCATGCCCATCCTGAGCGTAAGTGTGGGTGTGCGGGGGGAGGGAGGAGGGGAGGGCGGGTCCATGTGGGCGTCCGTGCACCCGACCTCCCCGGCCCATCCCTGCAGCCTGGGAGCACGCAGACGCTGACAGAGCTGGAGCTGAAGTGGCAGCACTGGCACGAGGGCTGTGAGCGGCACCTGCACGACGGCACCTTCGCCTCCAGCCCGCACCTGGCTCTGCTCTGCCGGGTCCGTGTGTCTGACTGGTCTGTGTTCTGTGCGAGTGCACCCTGTCGGGCCTGTTGGCATGGCCAGGCCTGGCCCTATCTGGGCAGGGTTCCCCATTGGCCCTGCTGCAAAGGTCAGAGCTTGATCTGCGCTGCCCTGGGCACCCCCTGCTGGCCTCTGGCGGAAACCACCTTGGGTGAGGGGGATGTAGGGGGTCCTGAGACAGGATGGCACTGAGCCCACCCTGGTGCTGAGCCCCGCCCCCCTCAGATCCTGCTGGGCGACGAGGCCGCCATCCTGGAGCAGAAGGAGCTGCTGGGGACCTGGTACCACCTGCTGGTGACGCAGCTCCTGTACTCCCACCCCACCGTGAAGCCCACCGAGCTGCACCTCTATGCCCAGGTGAGCCTGCGCCCTCTGCCAGGTCACCACAGGGAGGGCCTTTCCTGGGATCCTTCTCCAGGGGTCCCACCCAGCACCTGTCTGCCCCCCAGAATCTGATCTTCCCCTTCATCCTGGGGACTGAGCAGGTGGTCACCTTTCACCTAGCCTAGCTTGGACCTGTTCCTGGGAGGGGAGAGTGGCCCAGAACCCCTGGACAACATCTTGATGGCGGCCTTCGAATTTGACATCCATCAAGTGATCAAGGAGTGCAGGTAGGACTCTTGCCCCACGACCCTGCGGATGTTCCAGCCTCCCTGCAGACCAGTACCTCTGCCCGCCAGAGGGAGGCCTGTCTGGTTTGGGGGTGCCAGTTCCCACTGTCGATGCATCTGGGAGCCAGACCATCCAGCAGACCTGTGTGTCTGCTCCATGAAGGGGGAGGGGGTGTCCCAGGAAGGTTTCCCAGGGTTTTGATCACCCCCACAGCAGCTGTGCTGGCCTGCAGGGCCAGGAAGAGTGGCCAGGGTCCTGACTGGAGTAGACGGGTCTGGGTGGCCCTGCGGCAGGCCGTGGGCTTGGCTTTCCTGATCCCCCCTGGCTGTAGGGGGCCGTGGGGTGTGTGAGTGTGTGTGTTAGGTATAAGTGCAGTGCAGAGCCACTGCAGGGCCCCCCCGAGGCGAGGCATGGGGTGGGGTGGGCGCAGCAGGCTGCCCAGGGAGGACACTTGTCTCCTTCACGCTCTGGTCAGCAGCTGATCCGGTTCAGAGATCCCGTCACCGCCGGCCAGCAGAGGCCGCTCGGGAGTTAACGTGCGCTTGCTGCAAGGGGTCGCCTCAGGACAATGGCCCAGTGCAGACCAGCCTGGCCTGAGGCTCGGCCGGCCAATGGACAGTGGTTTCCTGCCTCCAGGGCCACTGCCCGCCCGCCGCTGCGTAGCCTCTTCTCGGGGGACTGCTTGCCAGGGAGGTGGGAAACTCTGGTTGTGTGTCTGGGCAGTCTTTCTGCCCAGTGTCAGTGTCCATCTGGGGGCAATCAGAGTCATAGCAGCTGTCCGGGATGGAGGCTGGGCCCCCTTCCCCTCGGGCACCTCGCTCCTCAGTGAGCGGTGCCCCACCCACTCCCTTGCCTGTGTCTGACCCACAGCCTGGCCCTGAGCAACTGGTGGTTTGTGGCCCATCTGACTGACCTGCTGGACCACTGCCAATTGCTCCAGTCCCACAGCCTCTAGTGAGTGGTGGGCCCAGCCCCCCGCCCGGGCCTGGGTTTCTGAGGGTGGGGGGGAAGGCTGGGCCGGGGGGGGCGGGGGGCGGGTGGCCCTAGCAGTTGACTGGGCTCAGCTCATGCTCCTATCCTCTCTCCAGTTTCGGGTCCAACATGAGAGAGTTCATCCTGTTGGAATATGCCTCAGGGCTGTTCGCACATCACAGGTGGGTGTGTGGGAGGCTTTGGGCGCCACTGGGGGACCCCCTGCCTGCCCAGGAGCCCGGGGACTGCAGAGGGGTGGGGTGCCTGGCCTGCAGCCACCCAGGCCTGTCCTCGGCTCTTGCAGCCTCTGGCAGCTGGGGGTGGATTACTTCGACCACTGCCCCGAGCTGGGCCGGGTCTCCTTGGAGCTGCACATCGAACGCGTCCCCCTCAACACGGAGCAGAAGGCCCTGAAGGTGCTGCGGGTCTGTGAGCAGCGGGGGATGACCGAGCAGGGTGAGCAGGCCCTCGCCTGACCTGGGGAAAGGGGGTGGAGGTGGCTGGGATTGTCATCAGACAGGCAGAATGCTGGGGCCCTGACAGGGCTCCCACCCACTCCTCTCCATGGCCAGTGCTGGCAGGGCCAGGGCAGCACCACCTCGGAGCTAGGGAAGCTCAGACGGAGATGAGTGTGCCTGCTGTACCTTCACTGTTGAGTGACATCAACCCATTTCCCAGAGGCCTCTGCGTGTTCCCAGTTCTCTGAAAGTGTCAGGCCTTAAAGACCCAAAGGAGGTAGTGGTTGTGCGCGGGACTGCGGCCCACTGGGACGGAGGTTCAATTCCAGCAGTGGGGCTGGGCCTCCTACTCCCACCACCGGAGAGCAGTGACGCCCAAAAAAAAAAACCCAAAGGAGAAAACTGGGTCTTGGTGCCAGTCCTGTGGGACTGCTGGCTGACGGGGGCCCCTCCCCTGCTCAGTGCGCAGCATCTGTAAGATCTTGGCCATGAACGCAGTCCGCAACAACCGCCTGGGCTCCGCCCTCTCCTGGAGCATCCGCGCCAAAGATGCTGCCTTTGCCACCCTGGTGTCGGACAGGTGCAGTGCGGGAGGGGAGGGGCCGGGGCTGTCTGGTGGGGAAGCAGGGGAGCCCCGCCACTTACCCCGCACATGCCTTGCAGGTTTCTCAGGGACTACTGTGAGCGGGGCTGCTTCTCAGACCTGGATCTCATCGACAACCTGGGGCCGGCCATGATGCTCAGCGACCGACTCACCTTCCTGGGTAAGTGTGCCCAAGGACACAGTGGGGTGAGCCAAGGGACACCTGCCCATGTCTCCAGGGTGCCCTTCCTGAGATGTGTGTGTGAAACTGTGAGGACCCTGCCTGCAGGTGGGGCACCATTCATTCCATACTCTAGCCACTGGGACCCCCAGACATGCTTTCCCCAGCCTTATATATTGACTGAGTGGGTAGGAGACGCCTCCTTCTCCACAGACCCTTCGTGGGAGTCTTCTCACGCGCGCGACACTTGTCACACTGGGCTCCGCTAACCCACTCCCATCCTTTCCACCCGTTTCCCGCTCAGACTGCAAATGGCAGAGCCTGTCTCTGATATACATGGCGGCAGCTTCAGGGCCGCAGTCTGGGAGATGCGTGCTGGCTCTCACCACACATTCCTCGGAGGGGAACTGCTGTCCCATCGCCCTCCCCGTGGATGGAGCCACCTGTGGCTCAGCTGACTGGCGCCTCTCATTTCCCAGACAGATGGGCCTCTTCACAGGACGTGCAGACAGCTCGGGCGGGCAGAGGGGGGAGAGTCTTCCACAGGGCCCTTCCAGGCAGAGGGGGGAGAGTCTTCCACAGGGCCCTTCCAGGGGAGGGCTGCTCTGGTGTCTCTAACTGCTTAGGGCCAGTCTTGAGGCATGAGGCGACAGGGCACGCTCCTCCCTATAGGGAAGTACCGAGAGTTCCACCGACTCTATGGGGAGAAGCATTTTGTGGCCGGCGCCTCCCTCCTCCTGTCCCTGATGACCTCGCAGATCGCCCCCCGGTCCTTCTGGATGACCCTCTTGACAGACGCCCTGCCCCTTTTGGAACAGAAGCAGGTAGGGCGGCTCCCTGTGTTGTTGCCTGGCCCCCACACAGGGAAACCTGGAGTGCATATGGCCGAGCCACAGCCTCTGCTCCGCCCCCAGGTGATCTTCTCCGCAGAGCAGACCTATGAGCTAATGAGGTGTCTGGAGGACCTGACCGAAGGCAGACCCGTGGGCGCCGAGCCGGATGGGCTGGGACCCCAGGTAGTGGGCTCCTTCCCCTCCTGGAAACCAAGCCAAGTTCTTCCCAAACTCATTGGCTTCTTGGGTGTATTAATCTGTAGTTAAGACACATGAGGTTGAGAAAGTGGGGTGACCATGTTCCGGTCTTTTCTTCCTGCCCCATACATCTATCAGAGAACCTAAGAACTGATTTATACGGGTCCTCTGCATACTCTGCCAACTCATCCCCATTACTGATTTGTGGTATCTGGTGGCTTGCAGCCCAGTGCAGGACCACTAGGCCACCAGGGGTCCTCTACATGCTAGCTCCTTCCCTAGCCCCGGGCTTAGGTCCTCCCGGCTGGACTCACACTGACTCTGCTTCTAGGACGAAGACATAGAGACCACGAAAGTGGAGATGCTGAGACTGGCTCTTGCCCGAAACCTCGCCCGGGCAATTATCAAAGAAGGCTCCTTGGAAGGTTCCTGAGGCTGGCAAGAACTGCGCCAACAGTGTGTATACATTTCCAAAAGAATAAATGTTCCCTTTTGCAAGTACAAAGCAAGTTCTTATCCCGCCAGGGTATCAGACTCCACCCTCTCTGGAGCAGAGTTATGTCTCACATAGGGGAGGCTACCCCTCCAGAGTCAGCGTATGATTTGAAATTAGAATAGGAGCCTAGGATCCTCAGGAACGTGTGTAAATCAACTCAGGAAGCTGTTGTACCAAAAACACTCCTGCGACTCCAGCACAGCCCCACACCCTCCCCGCTGGGAGCCATGTGCAGCACTGGCCCTCCCATGGGGCGTGGGCTGTCTGTAGCAGGAGTGCGCGGAGTGGACATGGTTTATTTCACATGCAGCACAAGGCCAGCAGAGCCGAGGTCTCTCAGAGCAGTGGCTGCCCACTGACCGGGAACCCTCCATGAGTGCCCACAGCTCCCTGCAAGGGCAGTTCCAGAGCATTGCAGGGGAAGCCCTTGGGCTTGTGTTCCTTCTGCTCTGAAAGGACTCACCTTTGGACTTCTCGGAGGGGAGCAGGGGAACCTGCCAGGGAGGCCGTGGCCATCTAGGTTCAGGATAAAGGGGCCTGGGTGTCCTGGCTTGCTGTTCCACTTGAGCTCAGAGAAGTCACCGTCCCTTCCTAGCTTGTCAGTGGGCAGCTCTGCTTCCCTCTTGGCTTGGAGAGTCTGGAGCCCTGGCCTGAGAGCAGCCGGGGCTGAGCACTGTCAAGGCAATAGGGTTGGCCCTCACCTTCCCGCCAGACCCAGCATCTCGCCGACAGTGCCCTTAACTGTTGGGCATCACAGCGGGGGCTTGGGGGAACCTTCTTGATGAAGACAGTACGACTTGAGCACCCAGGTCCTGGTGCAGTTGTGAGGGGCACCAAGCCACCAGGAGGGTAACAGAAGGCAGCCTCTCTGATAGGGGTGGGGTGGGTGGTCTGTTTCATGCCAAGCAAGAGGTAGTGAACTGGGCAGCCTGGCTGAGGGCAGGCCACGCACTCCTCTCAAGAGCCGAGAAGCAACGTCCCTGATGCCTGTGCCCAGGTGGGGGCAGCAGCTTCCAGGAGCTTGGGCTCCACACCTGCTACTTGGCAACCTAGGACAAGTGGGCAGCATCCATGGCGCCAGGCTGCACGGTCCCTTGGCATTGCTGCCAGGCCAGCGCTTCCCCGACTCAAGTGCACGGACCACCAGGATGCCTGGCTCAGTCGGGTCTTTCCAGGTCTATCCATGGGGCAGGATGGGGGTGGGGGGGCTGACCTCTCTGCATGGTGCTAAGTAAGATGGGGTTCTCAAGGAGGCCCTGCCAGTCTCCCTGACGATCCCCCCAGAGCAACTAGGATTGACAGTAAGATGGGGGGGAACCTCAAAGCCTGGGGCGAGGTGGGTGTGTGTGTTGGGTGACTTCCCACCCGATAGCCTATGGCTACTTTAAGTCACACGAGTCAATAAAAACAAGTCCTCTTGGGGGCAAAGGAGAGGTGAGGACAGTGGCAGCTAGGCGCCCGCTCCCCATTTCTGATCAAAGCTCCAGGCTGCAGGCAGACTCTGTCCGGCCAGTGCGCCAGCACGGCTAGCGTGGGCCACGCGGTGTGAAGGCCAGCATGCTCCGCGGTCATAGGCTGCCCCACTGCTCCACAGGGGGGAACTGGTCCACCTCGCCCACCTCCGTGCTCAGCTGCTCCCCGAGGGCGAAGGTCAGCCGGTACCGGAGCCGGACCTTCTCCTGTCACAGAGCAGAACCCCTGAGCCCCGGCACCCGGTGCCTCTCCTAGCCCTGCCCCCACCCCCACCTCCTCCCCACGGGCAGGGGCTGACCTTCAGTGGGTTGGCCAGCAGCATGACCTGCGTGATGGCTGCCGGTGGCTGGACAGGGCAGAAGGGGGAGAGCTCTGTGCCCGAGGGCGGCTGTAGCTTCACCTTCATGGACTGCAAACAAGGTGGGGGAGGGGAGAGAGTTCCTTTGAGACACTGTGTGTGCTTCTGCCCTGGGGCGGCGGTGGCAGCGGCGGTGGGTACCTTGGGCACGGCGGCCTGCAGCAGGATGCTCCTGATGGGCAGCGGGGCCGTGTTCAGCATGGACACCACCACCACCAGCACGTCGGGGCGCCCGGGTGGGCACTCCTTGGCGAAATGGAAGAGGATGCGGAAGCCATTCTTATCGTAGGCGGTCACGGGGAGGGCGCTGCCTGCAAGAGGGCGGTGCGCAGACGTGGGGAGAGGGCCTGGTCCATGCTGCTCTCCATCAGAGCCAGTGACGGGAGGTCTGAAGCAGCAGGGCCTCCCTACCCCCCCACTCCACGTCTGTAGCACCTACTAGGCTTGATGGACTCCAGGGGGACATGAACGCTGGACAGGGAGAGCTCAGGCAACTTGGGGGGGCTGCTCTGGGGCTGGAAGAGGGGGCTGCCGGGCCCAGCTGGGAAGGAGAGCAGAGGTCTGGTGGAGGCAGCGGTGGGGAGGAGCGGGGAGGCTGTGGCCGCAGAGAAGAGGCTGGGGGAGCCTGAAGTCCTAGGAGGACAGAAGGCTAGTCAGAAAGTAGCCCGGTCAGCCAGGCGCCAGCCTCCTGAGCAGAGGGACTCCCGTCTGAGGGCCACATGTCTGTGCCCAGGCCCAGGCCCACCCCGTGGCCAGTCTGTCCCCCCACTGCATTATTACACTTGGGCCTGGTCGAGAAGCGGGTCCGGGGCATCCAGTGGGGCCGGGGCACTGTCGCCCAGGACTGAGCCAGGGTACTTGGGGCCCAGTGCCGAGGCCAGTCCCGTGGAGAATAGGAAGGAGCCTGGACTTGGGGCAGGAAGACTAGCTGGGACGACGGGCATGGGAAAAGGAGGGGGCTGCGGGGCTGCTGGCTGCAGGGCAGGGCCATCTGCAGATCCTTGGGCAGCAGGGCCCAATCTGGGGCCGAACAAGTCCAGGTCGGGCTGCTCGTTCTGTGGGGAGAAACAGTGGGTGAGCGCAGGCCCCCCGGAGCCAGCCCAGGACCTAGGCTGTGGATCAGGGGCCTACCTGGATCAGGGGCCACTGGCCATTTCCAGCAGTATCTTTAGGCGGAGCACTGGGCGCTGGGTCAGCTAGACCTGGGATGGAGATGAAGACGGAAACTGAGCAGGGCCGTGTGCAAAGTCTCTGGGCTTTCTGAGCCGAGTCTGGGGCCGGAAGTGCCCACCCCAGCAGGAGACACAAGTAGTCTCAGACTCAGGGACACCGGCGTGGATGACTCCCTCCCTCGGGGGCCTTACCCAAGCAGAGCAGCTCCTCGTCCAGCAGGGAGAGGGCATGGCTGCCACCAGCGGGTCCGGAGGCCTCGGCCTGGCTGGAGGAGCGGCTGCGTGGCGGGCCTGCGGTCTGTGGGGGCGGCGGGAGAATGGGGATACCCGAGGAGGGTGGGGAGAGTGTTGGGACCAAGCCCGGGGGTGAGGTGCTCGGGGGTGGCGGGTCCGTCTCCGCCAGGTCGATGAGCGTGCCGTGGTTGCAGTCTCCTGGACACACACAAGAGAGGGCGCTACAGGGGCTGGGTGGCAGGAGGCATGGCACCTAGCAGTGGGGGCACCCTCCACCCTGGCCCAGGCGCTGCAGGGGACAAGGCCAGCCAGCGGAGGCGGGCAGCAGGGACAAGCGTTCCCTCCTTGGAATGGCTCAGACTCACTGTCCAGGGAGCTGCCATTCGTCAGCCTGCACCCTGGGCCAGTGGACCGAGTCGAGGAGGGAGATGAGGCTGGTCTGAGGGGCCCAGATGAGGTTCTAAAACAGTTTACCTTCCGGCACAGGTGGGGCTGTGCTGGCCACTTCGCCGTTGACGACCTGCCCTTGGATAATTGTTTTATAAGAGTTGATGACCCGGGACAGGTTGTCACTGGCCTGCAGGATGTCCCCTAGAGTTGAGAAAAAACCCTCACTCCTGGCCGGGACTGTTCCCACCGAACTCAAGCCCAACCCATGGTCATCGAGTCAATTGTACCACAGCGTGACCCCAGGACAGAACAGAACTGCCCACAGGGGAAAGAACACCAGCAATGACGATGCTGAGGGCACACAACATCTGACGGTTCCGGTCTTTCCACCTGTACTATTCAGCGACATGGACGCTGTGCAGCCATGCTCCGCCCTTTTCCAAACGTCCCCCGCCCAGCTCTCCAGGTGCTAGTCACAGGGACCCAGGCGGATGGCTGGCTCGGGAAGAGCTCCACACCCAAAGGCGCCTGGTTCTTTTTGAGCTCAACTGAACTACGGGCTGGTATTCACAAGACTTGAGGGACTGTTTCTGGTTTGAGGCTTACAGACAATCTCAGAGCAATAATTTCCTTGGTTCTGTTGGGTCTAAATTCCGTGACAATTTGAAGTTTTGTCTGACATCTCCCTTTGGATGAGGACTATTTCACAGACTGATGAAGGGTTCAGGCTGTACTCTCATCCAGGAAGTAGCTGGGGGGGTGGGGGCTGCACGGACCGCCTCCCTCATTGCATGACCTCATACACCCCCTCCTCACTCTCGTCCCCATTCCAGCCCCACTCTGGCCCTCACCCAAACTGCTGTCGCTGTCCTCTGTCTCGCTGGCCAGCTTGAACAGAGTCCGCCTCCTGTTCTCGCACCGATCAAACAGCTCCTGCAAGAGCCAGGGTGAAGGGCAGGCCCGCAGAGGCCTTCACCAGCAGGGCACCCCGAGTCTCCCCAGTGCTGGCACCACTAGCAGCCACTCCCGCACTGTGCCCACAGCACAGAGCACCACGGTGCCGGGACACGTCACGGCCTGACACCGACCCGGGTCTGAGGGCATGCCGGTCTGGCTCACATCCCACCCCTACCCCCAGTGACGTTGCCTCTTGTGCTACACAGGGCACACTACCCTGGAGCCTGGCTGCTGGGCAGGCCCGCCAGGAGTCCACGCGCCCCAGTGTGCGCAGGGCCTCGCTGCAGGCGGCCTACCTGCATGAGCTCCTTGTCCGATTCCGAGGAGTCCTCTCTGCGGTAGTGCAGCAGCATCTCGTGGAGCAGTTTGACGTTGTTGTTGACTTCCTCCAAAGTGTGCATCCGCCTGGTCACCTTCTGGATGCGGGCCTCATCCTGTGCGGCGGCCCAGGCCAAGGAAGGACCGAGCTGATCACCCACAGCCTGCCTGCACCCCACCCCACCCCACCCCCGGAAGCCGGCAGGTCAGAGGAAGGGCGCTCCTGGGGACGGGCCGGTCCGTTCCAGTTCTGTTTCTTTAGTCTCACGTCCCCAGGCCCGTGGGGCCCCACGATGGGCTTCGTCAACGCGCTTCTCCTGCGTGCTTGCTGCCCACTGGTCTCCCAGGACGGGGGAGGAGGGCTGCCTGTGCAGGCACACTCACCTCCTTCACCATGGACTTGATGAGCTTGTTGGCCTCTTGCAGGTCATCTGGGTTTTTGCTCTTCAGCAGTTTGGCTAAAAGCTGGAAGAAGGTATTAAAGGTGCACAGAAATGGGACCCTCCCCACCCCAACTCAGGGCACCAGAGAGGCTGGGTCATCACCAGTCCTTGGGCAAGACCACCACCACCCCTTGCCCCTGCCCGAGAACGTCCATCACGGGCACCCCATACCTTGGACTTCTCCTCATCGTCAAACACAGGGTTTTTGGGACGAGGGGGTGGAGACGGGATGAGGGTCCTGTCAGCAGGAATCGGGGGGTCAGAATGCACAATGCCTGCAAGGAGACAGGACATGAGCTCCCGCGGCCTCAGGTCGGCCCCCTGTGGGTTTGACCCCCACCCGGAAATTAGCACAGTGAGCAGGACTGGGTGCGGAGACAGGGTGGCGGCCCCCTCAAACCTAGCCCCTGTGATAAAGGCCATTTGTCCCAGAGAGGGAGCCTGATGCCACCCCCCACCCGCAGCCCCTCTGGCCCGCTCGGCAGCCGAGGAGGCACACGGACCTTGTCTCTTCAGCATGTGGTAAGCATCCTTGATCTTGGACTCGTCGGGCAAGGCCAGCGTCCAGCTGTAGAGCAGCTCGACCACCTTGGTCTTCACTCGCTCCGACACCCGCTCCCCCAGGTACTGAGAGGAAGGGAGCAGGTGCTGGGAGGCCCGCGGCGGTGGGAAGGTTTCTTCACAGCTCACAGCCATGAAAGGGGGGCTGATTAGCTCCCTCCAGGAGCCCACTCGAACCCCAAACCAGCAGGTGCACGCGAGACAGACCAGGGTGGAGGGGGGCGGGACACACGGGCCAGGCCCAACCGTCAGGCGCGGAGCTGGGCAATGCTGGCCGGCCGGCGGTTCCGTGAACCCCCGTGGACAAGCCGAGGCCATGTGCAGGAGCAGGGGAGCCCCTCCGGCTGCAGACCTCCCTCTCCCCCACCGAGCTGCACGGCGGGAGGTGAACCCCGTCCTTCCAGGGCCAGGCCTGGTCCAGACAGGACAGGGGTCGGCTGGCTGATGGAGATACTGGCTGCATGCCCATGAGATGGGCCCTGGGGAGGCCCCAGAGGTGGCCCCTGGAGGGAGGGCCTTGGCCGGGACTGACCTTGGGAGAGACGACTTTGATAAGCTCGTTCAGGAAGCGGAACTTGCCCACTTCATTGTGGAACCTCCGGCCGCAGTTCTTCATGCATGCCTCCAGCACCTGTGCAGGGGGGTGGGGGGCTGCTCAGGGACGCCCACAGAGGAGCTACACAGCGCGCCCACCCACTCCTGCGTCCCAGCCCTCTTCTGGAGGAAGCTGAACAAATCTGGAGTCTGGAAGGTACCGTGGGGGTTCTGCATGCGAGGAAACTGAGGCCGAGAAAGTTTCTCTGAGACGTGTTCTGGGGCTCTTTCTGGACAACAGTTGGAGGCGGGAGACAGGAGATAATGGGAGACCCCAGCGGCAGGTGCACGGCGGGAGACTTCCAGTGCTTGGTGGTTTGAACCCTCTCAGTTGGCTGCAGAGAGACCTCACCGACTGGCGCCCATTAGGACAACAGCTAGCCAGGGCCTGGAGGGCTGGGAGTTGGGGTACTTCTCCTGGGCCTCCTGACTGAATTCTAACACTGCCTTCCACCTCACTGGCCTGGAGTCCCACCCCCTCACTCCTTTTCCTTCTGGGGTCAGGAGAAGACCCCTAACCCTTCCTGGGATCCTGAGTCCTGCAGAGCCGCCGCACTCCAGACCCGGCCTTCTGGTTGTAACTCCCCAGGGTCGGGACTGTGGCCTCTTCTAACCTGTCCACCAACAGGAGCCCAGGGTCTGCAGGGGGTCCCAGTCGTGGCTCCCTTGGGTGCAGCACACATTAGAGCTCCAGCCGAGTCCACACCGGCACGACTGCGCCGGCTTCCCGAGCCACCAGGGGGCTTTCAAGTTCCAGCGTCCATCACACTCCCTGCACCTCCCGTCATGCCCCCAGGACCAACGTACTGGGTGCGTGGTGGGGGAGAGATGGGGGCCGACTGCCTCCTGGAACAGGCAAGGCAGAGACGCTGCCCCTGCCAGTACGAATGTCTCCCAGTAGGGGACGCAGGCCCTGCCTTGAGCAACGCCCCCCCCCCCCCAGCACCTCAGCCTCGCTCCCCAGCCCAGGGGAGTCACACCGGCAGGAACACATGCCGGCTACTCCTGAGGCCTTGTGTCTGGCACAAGGATCGACACGGGCACGGATACATCGGTGCCGCATCCTGCTGTCCTTGAGCGTGAGTCCCAAGACCCGCTGAGCAGCCACCGGGGCACGTGAAGGGAGCCTGGGTTGGAGGCGACCCCTGCCCCTCCGTCTCTGACAGAAAGCACCTACCGTCAGGGCCTGCACCGCCTCCCATTCCTGTGGGGACTGGATCTTGTGGGCCAGCAGCCGGACCGAGATCTGTGGCCTGGAGACAAACAGGGCCACTGTGAGGGCTTGCCGGGCCCAGTCAGCACTCCCCACCGCCCTCTCCAGTGCCGGCCGCTCACCCCTCCAGCTCCTTGTTGATCTGGTCGCAGAAGCCGATGATGTACTCCCAGTCCTCCTGCCGGTTGGAAGGGTTGGTGGCTTTATCTTGGGGGAGAACAAAGGGGCAACTGTCAGAGGGGCAACCCCCAAACCCAACCAGCTGTCGCCGACCCAGTTTCGGCTCAAGTGTCCCCACACCCCATGTTTTGGGGTGCCAGAGCCCCAAAGGGTTTTCAATGGCTGATGTTTTGAGAGCTGGTTGGGGGTCAGGAGGTGGGCCTCGGCAACAAGGAGCACAGGGGCTCACTGGGAGCCTTCATGATGTGGCAGTGGGCTTCCAGAGTGAAAGGAAGGTGGCCTGCAAGCTTCCCCCATGGGAAGGACTGGGGGTGATGAGTGCGGCCGGGACCCACCTGCTGCCCCTCCCAGCAAGGCTCTGGGTGTCCAAAGACAAGTGACTGAGACACAGCGACAGCTCTGTGCGAAAGGACAGACACACACCACCCTCAGCCGCTGAAGACACGCCACATCTCTGCTGTCCGAGCCAGCGGGAGGGAGGAGCCAGTTCTTGGAGAAACTGAAGTCGGACTGGCTGAGACTATGCAGACTTCGGAAAGCGTCGCGGTGGTCGCTGCCAGCCAGCCTGGACCCCCAGGGAGTCCTTGTGATCAAGGAGGGCAGGCTGTGGGTTTGTGCTGGGCGCCATCTTTATGGTAACAGACTGCCCAGCTGTGCTTTGGAGAAGCGGTGGGGTGGGCTCCAACCACCAACCACTGTGCCACCAGGACACCTTTGAAAGGATGACTCTTGATTTAACCTTCCAAAAAGATGTCTCTCGACTGGTGGGGCTGGTGGGTAAGCACCAGACTGAAAACCACCAGGTTGGGAGTTCAAATCCACCGACTGCTCTGGGGGAGAGAGGAGACTGTCTGTTCCCATCAGGGTGTATAGAGGAATGATAGACTCAGAAGAGAGCGCATGGAGCGGGGTTGGTCTGGCTTCCTCATGCTGGGGTGCCCATTACTCTGCAGACTGAAGCACATGTCTTGCGTCACAGACGCCAAACCCTCAGGGGGTCGGATGGGCTCTCCGCCATTAACGACAGACCTGGGCATCCTCAGAGGAGCAGAAGCCCTGGCCCAGCATGTTCACAGAGGTTTTGGGTACGCCACTGCCCGTCCTGCCCAGAACGCGTGCTAAGTGAGTTTGGCCTCGGCTGACGGTGGCTAGAAGCCTTCGCTGACTCAGATCCCGGCCAGTCTTTTCCACACAGCACGCCCAAGCGCTCTGCTAAATTTAGGGCTTCAGGTTCAGAAGACAAGTGGAAGCACGAAGACGCCCATCCTTTCAAAAGCCCTGCTCTCTGCAGGTTTCCACCAGAGGCAAGAGCGTGGCCACAGAGTAGGGGTCTAGCTGGAAGCTTCTGCACTGTTTCTGTTTCCTCCTGAATGGATGCTGTCTTAGCTCCTTCCTGTCCACAAGCAGTCCTGACTGGCTGGCGGCGGCCCCCTGCTGGCCATCAAGTTCTGAGCTGCAAGAAGCCCGCAGCCACCCTAGACTCATGGGGCTCACGGGCAGCCCGAGAGGGGACTGGTCACATGTGGAAGGCAGGCGGGGTGCCTGTCCTCGACCATGAAAAGAGGACCGGCAGGCCCTGTGCGATGTCAGCCTTGTGGGGAGGAGAGGTACCAGCCTGGGGTGACCCTATGTGAAGACATGCCAGCTGGGGGGCCCGAGTGACCACCTCCCAGGGAGGCCCAGCCAGCGCCCTCCACCCATGGTTTCTGAAACCTCTTCAGGTGTTGGCTTGGTCACTCGAAATGCTTCTCACAACAGGAGGTTGGAGGACACAAAGCCCTAGGCCCACCTGCCTCGGTGTGAACCCCAAACCCCACCCCCAACGCAGGCCCTCATCACACAGCCTGGCAAACGTCCTCTAGGCCGGCAGCTTTCTGGAACACCGCTCCAGCTCTGCCAGTGTGCCCAGCTCCTCTCAAATCCCCTCCCTCCCAGTTTCAGGATACGTGGGCACCGAACTTTGCTTCTGGGGCTGGGCAGCCTCTTCCCAGCTCTTCAGCCAAAACAGACAGACCCCCAGGGGCAGTTGTCCACCCTCACCTCCACCCCAGCAGGGACACATACCCTCCCAACCCAATCTATGTCCCTGTGCACCCAGAGACCAGCGGCCCTGCCTCTCCAGGCTGCGCTCTGATTCCTGGGCTGTGCCCAAAGCCTGCCTCCCCTATGGGTCAGGGTCACTTCCGGCTTCCCTGTTGCGCTAAGTGGGACTGCTATTCAAAAGTGCCTACTCCTGGCACCCAGCTCTGAAACTCCACTCCTGGCTCCTCCTCTCTCCCCCCACCTTTTTCCTCAGTCCCATGACCCTTCCCTCCCAGGAGCTGCACACCCCCTGCCCCTAGCCCCTTTCCTTTCTTGTCCAAAGGCGACCCAGCCTCCTGACTGCCTGTCTGCTTCCAGAACG
>PVJH01033939.1:0-21101 GCA_004026705.1 Nesogale talazaci | reverse complement strand
GCCCCTGC
Source organism: Nesogale talazaci (assembly GCA_004026705.1). Taxonomy (NCBI): domain Eukaryota; kingdom Metazoa; phylum Chordata; class Mammalia; order Afrosoricida; family Tenrecidae; genus Nesogale; species Nesogale talazaci. The sequence goes on along the minus strand of PVJH01033939.1, from coordinate 21,093 downwards.
CCCTTCGGCATGCCGCTGCCTGCCCCTCGCCTGCCCCGGGAGCAGCCTTCTCCGCCCCTAGCCCGCGGACGGCCCGCCACCTCGGTTCGTGACCCAGCCGCGGCCGTGCCCTCCCAAGTTCTCCGCGCCGGCATCGTAGTTTCTTGTCCGCTCCCACTCCGGCCAGCCCCCGCCGACTGCCCTTCTGCCCCCACGGCTACCCCGGGGGACATCCTCTCTCCACCCTGCGTTTCCCTTCCCTACCCTCTCCCCATGGGAAAGCCCCCGCCCGCCCCCCCAAATCTTCTCACCCCGTCCCCTTCCTCTCCCTCCTCGCCTTTGTGTTCCCACCACCAGACCGTACCTTCTCTGCTGACCCTCGCATGCCTGGTTTTGTCTGTCTGTCGTCCTGGACGCTGCAGGCCCCTTCTCCGTTACCCGTGTTCGAATCCCCTGGTCCCCGTGGCCCATCCCTCTGGGTGAACCCCTGATCTGGCCCCTCGCCTTCAGCCCCCGTCGGGTTTTCTCTTTTTTCTTTTTTTTTTGCAGTCGGGTGTCCGGTTAGCCTTCACCTTGGCACCTGCTTCTCCTCGAAGGCACCCCGGTTCTTTCGAGGCTGTGACCTCGCCACGTTTTCAGGGCATGCCCACGCCATTCTCTCACCTGCTCGCTGTCCCCTCCTGCCTCCCCTCTCTAAGCCCCCCTCCGCTGCTGCACCCCACCCTCTTTCCCTGCTGCAGCTCCCCTCTCCCTCGGACCTACGCCCTCCTGCTTCCCTCCCCACTGCATCCCCGAAGGCTCTCCTAGCGCAGCTTCTGTGCAGACCTGCCCCGCTGCCTGCCTCAGCCCAGGTGCTACATCTGTGGGGTTGTACAGTCTTAAAATCCGAGTAGTGCTGGCTGGCTGCCTGTAGGTGCGTGCGCGCGCATTGTGCCAGTCTCCTCGGCAGGCCCCACTTCTCTATTTCCCCCCTGAGAGAGCCTATATGGCATCTTCTCCCCCTTCCCCCCCACCATTTCACACTTTCCTCTTTCCCTACATGCTTGGGTTGACCCTCATGCAACCATTCTCATTTGTCATAGTTTTGTTTGATTTCCACACCCTTCCAGTAAAACAGATTTTTGCAAGGCTTGTCAAGGGGGGACGGTATCTCAAGCATCTGGCCTATAGAGGAGTCTATTCTAGCCCTCCTGCACGCAACTCTGCCTCCCGCCCCTGTCCTGCACGTTCGCACTGTCATATCCATTCATTCTGTGTCCTGGTCCTCTCCTTCTCAGAGTAGCTCACCAAAGCAAAGACGTGGTGATTAGGGTACCTACCTTCTGTCTTTACTGTAAATAGGTGCTTTCTTTTTCCTTTAGTGTATTTTTATCATGTGTGGTTTGTAGCGTTAGGTTTTAGAGGGCAGTACACGTAGAATTTTATAGTGACTTGACTTCCTGGACCTGAGCGATCACATGTTAGTAGTTTTTCTTTCTGGATGACGCACAATGGGTGGTATCTGACCAATGATTTCTTCTGATAGAACTCGGGATTGTCTTTCTCTCCTTTGAGAAGAGACTATAGCTTTTCCTGTTTCCTTAAGAATTTGTAGGGAAGTCAGGTGAAGTCGGTTCTTAGGTAGTCAGGAAATGTTTGAAGCCTTTTCTGTGATTTAAAAGCTGATTGGAGAGCAAGTGAAGGTGATTGCGTTGAAGAATCACATGTGGTCTGTTGTCAGTCAGGGGTTAATTGAGCTGTTGCAACGGGCTGATTGCAGAGTGGTTACATGCGGGCCTCTTAACCAATAGGTCGGCAGTTCAAACCCACCAGGACCTCCTAGGGAGACAGCCGGGGCTCTCTACTCCTGTAAAGAATTACAGTCTTGCTCGGAAAGCACAAGGGGCAGTCCTCGCCTGTCCTGTCGGATCTCTAAGTCAGCATCAACTCCCAGCAGGGAGTGGATTCAAAGTGAGGAACCATACCCTTCAGTTGGGCATGTACAACCAGGGGAAGAAGAGCTCCTGAATTCTGCCGCCATCGTGAGGCAAAAGTGAAACCAGTCTTGTTCAGCTTTGCCCTTTTCCCTTCAAAACCGACTAGGTTTTCGTTGGTTTCGGAAAGAGGTAAGCTCAGGGCTTAGCATTGTCCTTCGGGCTCTGTGTTGCACCGCAGATGACAAGCATTCTTGTGGGTGTGAAACAACAAGCCGCCGGTGGCTCTCTGGCTTGGTGGCGTCCACAGCAGTGCCCAAGTGTGAGCCCGGAATGAAAGAGAGGTTACAGGTGATTCTCCCCCAGCAAAGGTAAACAGGACCTGCCCCAAGCCCAGGCTCCAGTTACGCTCACTCCACCAGCATGAGAAAAGGCGTATCCTTGGTGCTGAGTAGGAAACATGTAGTGTACAGGGCAAAGAAAGAACGTGTCTGCCTCCCAAATTCCCAACCCAAACTCCGCCAGGCAGCCTGTTCCGGATTCTTTGCCGCAGGCTTGTGATGGTCCGCAATCTTCCCGCCTCGGACCCCCCAGACAACTTTTCCAAGTGTCTCTAAGTTGCTTTCTGGATGACGGAGCTGCCTGGCACGAGAGTGGTGACAGTGAGTTTCCACACAGCAGGCCTCATTGGTAAACCTACCTGGCTTCTTTTTCTTTCCCGGCCTGCCAAAGGGTGTGCATCGCTTGAGGTTCTCGAGTGAGGAGAGAAAAATCAGCCTTCAAAGAGACTGGCTTTTGCGGGCCACTGGTGCTTGGCACTTGTTTTCATCTTCCCTGGGTTGCCACTCCTCCTCCGGTAGCGCTTGTTTCTCTCGGCAGCACTCCTTAGCGCCCTCTCCTACCCATGTGGTGCCTCAAGTGGGTCTCTGGTGTCCCCAGAAAGCGCTGCATGCTGATGACATGGCCAGTGGGGTTAGGGCTCGGGACAGGTGGGGTGATCATTGTGCAGATGTTGTCCGTGTGGAGTTGTAGGTGGCTCTCTGGACTTCGATTTTTTTCTTCTTTTTCAATGGAGGCTTCTCCCGGTTTTTGATTCATCTTCCCTACACACAATTTTCTTTTTTTTTCTTTTTTTTTTTCCTTTGTAACCCCTCCATGTTGTTATGCGACAGTTGCTTGGACAATTGGCGAAGCTGTGAAAGAACAGAGCAATTTGGGGAATTGAAATTTATGGGATACAGTGAGAGCATCAATTTCCTCTTTTTTTTTTTTTTCTGGCCGTTTACCCAGGCCTTGCCCTCAGTGAGTCTTGGAACAGTTGTGAGAGTGAATCGAAGCTCAGTGTGGTTTCGTTTGTCCTTCTCCCTTCACACGGAGTACATTTTAACGGGTTTGGGGAAGAAGCCTGTTGCAGGGTGGTGCCGGCTGCAGTGTGAACACAGCCTCTGGGCGCTAAACTGAGTGCAGATGGGAAGTTTTCGTGGTTAGTCATATCGGACTCCACCTTGTAATTTTTCCCAATGTCACACACACTGAGCGTCTGCCCTTTGATGTCTGTGGACCTAGAGGCTAATAAGTGAAGCGTGCTTTCAGCAAGGAGAACGAAAACGATGTCCTTGTACTAATTATGTGGTGTATAATTAGTAACATCGTACTTCAGGTTACTCTTCTGACGTCTATTTAAGGGATTTCCCAGGGCCGTGGCTGACTCTTGAGAGATGCCCTCAGAAGGTTGTGCATGCAGTGGATGTGGCTCTGGACATGGCGCCGGCAGGGATTTGGAGGCATTAGATTTGCCGGCAGGAGCCCCGATGGGGTAGTCATCAAGGTCAGTAGTTCAAAACCTCCGGTGGCTCCCTGGGAGAAAGAGAAGCTTCTTGCATCTGTGAAGGTGAACAGTCAAAGGAACCCGGGAGCAGTGAGTTCTCCTACCCTGCCCCGTTGCTTCCCTGTGGGCCTCACTCCTCAGGATGTCGGGGAGTTTGAGCTTTGCAGGCAGGTTTGTTTTCTTTCTTTGGGTATGTGGGCAGTGTGGCCTTTAAACCCGGGGACCTCTGAGGTTGACTTGTACCATTTGAAGTCATTGAGATGCTTGCCAGCCAGAGTTGATATTTTCCTCCCGGGTAGGTTCAATTTGTGTACTGTTAGTCCGTTAATCTTAGTAATTTACTAGTCTCTCAGAGTTATTTACGTATTTGTTTTGGGGGAAGGGGGAGCATGGAGGGGGATCATTTTATGTGAAAGTTTGAAAGTCATCGACTAAAATGAGGCTGGGTTGTGCAGGGGTGAGCCCTGTACTGTTGGTGGCTAAGTCCCTGCTGAACAACTGCCTTCTCAGTCGTCCCTGACCTCTTTGAGGCGGAGAATTTTCAGGTAGAATTTGGTAATGCTGTTTGAAAAGGTGTTTTCTTGTGTTTGGGGGGGAAGCTCACGCGGCTAGCTAGGTCCTCAGTTGACAGTCACTAAACGCTTGGTGAGTGGCATCGGTGTCTGCATTCTCCATAACTCCGTTCTGGTGGTGCCTTTTGGCCCAGGGAAGCTTTGATGGCTGCGGTTCAGACACTCTGGTGTGCATGAGCGTCACCGGATGCTCTTGTCTAAAGTGTAGACTGACCTTACACGGGCAGTGCCCAGAGTGGGAGGTAGGAAGAAACTCAGTTCCTAGCCCCATGTCTTTAGAGCAGGGCTTCTCCACCTGCCTCACACTGTGACCCTTTTGTACAGTTCCTCATGTGGTGGGGGCCCCTGACCCCAACATTATTTTCGTGCTACTTCATAACTGTCATTTTGCTACTGGTAGGAATCGGGTGATCCCCGTGAAAGGGTCATTTCAGCCCCAAAGGGGTCGCGGCCCACAGGTTGAGAACTGCTGCTTTAGATGGCATTTGAAGAGTTGGAAACAGGCTCTCTTTCAGCTTTACGGTAGTGCATGTGGGAAGAGGCTTGGAGCCTTTGCAAGGATTTAAAAGCTGCCCAGGAAAGTGAAGGTGACTTCAATGAATTTGTTAAGAGGGAGGGGTTGGGCCTGTCATTTCAAAGTGAGAGGTAACTTAGGTAACAATAAAAGGCAAGTAAGAATTGTCCACTGGAACCCATTAAACCGGGAATTGCCGTGGGTTAAATTGGCCCTGCCTGGGGCCTGGACAAGAAATCTTTCTGGTTTCCTCCCTTGCCGGGTGACAATACAGGTGGTCCTTCACGTACCTGTGCTACCCGGAGCGGCACCGCAGGTCACGTACAAGCCTGGGGTTCTCAGTCTGTTTTATCTCTGGTTCCCTGGAGAGTCTTGAGCTAAGACTGTGCCTACACATCTGAAATAGTGATTTGTTCCGCATCTGAATGAAAAGCCAAGTGGAAAAGCAGTGAAGTGGATAGTGGGCTAATTAGGGTATCTGATCATCTCTAGGATCAAGCTAAGCTGTTGCCATAAAGATAAATGGTTCGGCGGTAGGGCATGTTAACAGTACGAGCATCATGCCATTTTCCAGTTGGGGGTACGGTTTGCTCAGCATTCGTACATTTGCTGTTTGCCTCAGCCTGGTGAGACAGGAAGATGATCAAGTCCTTGAGAGCAGGCCTTGGCTTCATGTTTTGAGTGCGTCTGTCTACTGCACATAGAAGCATCATCAGTAAATACTTGAGTGACTTGCCAAGTACTGTTACTCCTGTTGTATGGGAGGAAACAGAATTGCACCAAAAATCACAGCCGGAATTAAACCTATGTCTTTGGACTCTAAATTTAGTATATTTTCCACTTGCCTCCTGACAAGTCTCTTTGTTTGCTCATCTGTTTTTGCCTGCGCCTCATCAAAGCTCAAGCTCCCTGTCATTGAGTCGGGGCTCACTCATGGCACCTCTATAGGACTGTGCGGAACGGCCCCCTGTGGGTTTGAGAGACTGCAACCCTTTCTGGGAATAGAAAGCTTTATCTTCCTCCTGCGGTATGACCGGTGATTTCGAACTGCTGACCTTGTAGCAGCCCACCACGCAACCAATAAGTCACTTAAAATTCAGTCACATCCCTAGAAGCGTGAACAGTGATTGACGGCACTTTGAATTGACTATTGTAAAACAGTCACATGTGCAATGGTTAAACGCTTGACCACTGACCAGAGGGTTGGCAGTTTGAGTCCCACCGCCGGGTGCCTCAGAAGAAAGACCTGAGGCCTGCCATCGTGATTCTCTGTGATTCCCAGAGATCACAGCCATCGAAACACTCCTGCTGGGAACTCATGGAGGTGTGATGAGTTTCAACTGAGGGGAGGGTGATGGGGGGAGGATTTCAGCAACGTAACCACCTGGCTCCCACCCAGTGCAACAACCGGAGAGAAACCAGACGAGGCTCCCGGCTGTCCAGTCAGTTCCAACCCACAGCGAGCCTGCAGGAGAGGGCCCTGCAAGCTCCTGGGGGGGGTCCCAAGGCTCTCCGTCTTTACGCTGTGGGTTGGAACTGACTGGACAGCCGGGAGCCTCGTCTGGTTTCTCTCCGGTTGTTGCACTGGGTGGGAGCCAGGTGCCCAAAGCCGGCATTCTTGGGCTGTATCCGTGTTACCTTTTCGCTGTTGGTTATCAGTGAAGAGAGTGTGGCAATCATAATATTAGTGTTAAGTAGTTGAGGTAGCAACAACTCAAATTAAATTTGAAAATAGTTTTTCCCTTCCCTTCAGAAATTCCTTCCACAGCATTGGGGAGACCAGGAACTCCTTTATTAGCAGCATAAAGTTTTATTTGTGTTTTATGAGTTACTGGGGAGAGCAGGTCTCTTTCCAGCCACCACCGCCTAGTGCATTTCGGATGAGGGCTTGTTACCATGCTTCCAATGACAACGTTTTCTTCTTGGAAGCTTAAGCCCCAGTGGGGATTCCTGCGACCTGGTAGATAAGCAGAGAGATCCGGCTGAGAAGCAGACACTGAGGGTTCCCCGTGCCTCTATGAGCATGCTGTCTGGTGAGCTCATCCGGCAGATGACGGCATGACTGACTGAGGACAGGGTGGTGTCAGGTCGTTCCAGGAAGGCTCATCCTTGACTCTTGGGTGAAGATGATCTCTGCTTCCCGGAGGCCACCCAGGAGGAGGTGGCTGGTTCCAGCCCCCCACTTGGAAAACATGGCCAAGGCAATGTTGTACTGTAAGCAACAGCAAAAAACCTGCTGCCCACAGTGAGGACACATTTTATCCTGCGGTCCACTAGCACCACATCCTCCCCAGTCAAAGAACCCACACTCGAAACAGAATCTCACAAAACTCTTGGGGCTGGGTGTTTTTTTGTTTTGTTCTTTTTTAAATGCTGGTTACAGTCCATTAGCTACATTAACTTAATGATTCACTAGGCAGTGCTCCACTGCTGGAACTGTTTGAAAGTGATTTAGGGCAGCAGTTTTTCTGATAATTAGCATCAATATTAATTGATGATGTTTCCTCACTAATATTGCCTCAGATTTGTCTGGTTCCACTATTGAGAGCCAGCTAAGTGTAAAGTACTGTCAGACTTGTCTGACTCGGAGGCCCGCCTGCTTGTCAACCACTTTCCCAAAGCCAAAGAGGCAATGTGGCGCGCTCTCAGAAACGAGCTTGAAGAATTTCAGAACATCTCCCCTCTTGGACCGATTGTACTATATAAAGCAGGGAATGCAGAACAACTGAGCCCTGACACCCAGGGCCAGAGCAGGGAACAGCTGGTGGGGAGGGGGAGCCCCTTGCCTTTGATTTGTATGTATTTTACTGCCCAGCCCAGCCCAGCCCAGCCCAGCCGTGCTTGCAGAGACCCTTTCTACTTCCTTCATGTTTTGCATTACTGTACTTAACAGCGTGTGTTCCCGGGAGAAGCATCATCTTTATGCCGCAGGCCCACTTGTACTCTGCCCTGCCTGTGATGTCGTTTTAGCTGTGCTTTGTTCCAAGCCTGCCTCTCTGATTTGAACACACCGCCCCGACTGGCAGTTTTTCGGTGTGCAGTGTTGTCGGGACTTGGGACTAAAGACGGAGAGTGGAATATGGACTAAGATTTAGGCTGTTCAAAATGAAGAGTCATGCAAAGAGCCTTGAGATAAGTTTCAGAATTGGCGATTGTTTTCTGTGAGTGTTGTCGTAGGTACTCTGGATTAAATTTAAGGAATGGTAATATTACGTGTGTGTGTGTGTCATCCCTTCTGTTGATTACACTGCTAGCTGTCTGCTAACTCTCATCATGGATAGGTATCTGCAAGGTATTTAATTTGCCTAGTGGAGAGCTCTCTGAGTACTTTTACGCTGACTTCCCCTCAGGAGCTTCAGCTGCTAGGAAAACATCTTTTTTTAAAGTGATTTGCTTTTGCTTAAGCGATCTGAAAGGCTTTCAGACTCTCTAGGGCCAGACCTCAGAGAGCAGGACTGGAATGACGAGCGACGTGCATTCTGTGGACCTGAAACACAACCAATTAGCTTCCTCCTCCTCGGAAAAGTACAGCGGTCTGCAGAGTCAGCTGCTTGTAAGGGAGGCTCCCTCCTCCACCGGCTATTCCAAATGAGCCTAACCAGGAAGTTGTCTTTTTTTTTTCTTTCCCCTCCCAAATACTGTAGCTTTTTTTATGTCTGCGCAGGGATCTAGTTTAAATTATTTTATTATGTTTCCAAAGCTGGGAAATTGATTAACAGGTTATATGACGATCTTGGGAAGTGTGACGATCTCTGTGAACACTGGCTGTGGGATTCTTTGACCTGACTTGGCTGGTCAGTTTCATCCTCCATAAAGCTGTAGCCCTCTCTGTAATTTGTCTATCACTTGTGCCTTGAGGATCATCAAGTTATTTTTCACCTCTTTCCATGGCCACTTGGAGTCTCCTGGCATGGTGAAAAATGACTTTCTGGAGTTGTTTTCTCCAGATTCATAAATGGGGGACCTGTCTACTAGAAAACGGTAATGGGGTTTGTTCTCTCTACCCAGTGTTTTGAATCCAAGGAAATCTGACACTGGTGTTTCCCTGGTGAGGTGTTTGCTGAGAGAGGGTTGTGGATTCCATGTCCTACCCATGTGTGACTGTGTCAGGCGATGCCTGCCTACCTTGAGTGTGTGGAAATCGACGACAGACTTTCATAAAAACGCTGGTCTGCTCTGCAGTTTCCCAAAGGAGTTTAATTTGGCCGCCAACTCATGACCATCTAGTCCATTCTGACTCTCCAGAGTGCCCCCTAGAGCAGGGTGGAGCGGCCCCTGAGGGTTCATAGAACTGGAAAGTCAAGTCTTTGTCCCCAGGAGCGCCTGGTGGTTTCAAACTGCTGGCCTTGTGGGTGGCAGCCTACCATGTAACCCCTGTACCAGTTAGGCCCCTGTAATCTGGACCAGAAGGGGCTAGCTCTTATTTGCTGTTAAGTATTTCTACAGATGAAGCTATTTTGGTCTTTTAGTTGTCGTGATTTAGACCAGGCACCTGCATACACAAAACCTTTGGGGACTAGTTATTGGTTTTTTTTCCATCGGAGTTGACTGTTCAGAGCGAGTTCACATTCCATTCGACAATTTATCCACATTTGGTTTCGTGACATTGCTTGCAAGTCCCGTCAATGTAAAACACTCTTCCCACCCTTTTGGAAGGATGAGCTGTTTAGGAAATGCGAGGTGGGCATTCTGTGATCCCAGAACAGACTTCTCCCCAACACGAGGGGTTGCATTTTTAATCGCATTATGCCGCAATCGGGACTCACAATACCGCGCTCTGTGGATTCCACCGCATAGGGACCCTCTGGGACAGGTGGCTCGGACGGACCCATCGGCTCGGGTCAGCAGCCCACCGCTTAGTCCACTGCCACCAAACCGAGCTTGCTGCTTTGGCCATTGCCCTGACCTGCAAACTGAGGTTGCCATCAGAAACAAGTAGCTCTGTCTCTCTCATGGGCTTTCAGTGTGACGAGTATACCAAATTTAAAACATTTCGAGATCTATTCAAACTAGCAATGTAGACGAGGAGCCAGCCGTACCACACTTCATCAAACTCGGCACAGGGCTGCAGGCCAGCGGTGTTTGCCTTGCTGTGGTAAACGAGGGTGTGGCAGGCCCTGAGGAATAGTCTTCTGGAGGGAAGTGCGCGAGTCAGGTCGGGGCAGACAGCGGGACAGGACGTCAGAACATTTCTCTCTGGTTCCAGCAGTCATGCCCTAGGACCCACTATGAAATCCAGCCCCAGGTTGGATAGGTTAGTTAGCGTATGCTGATCAAATTTTAAAGATGGAAATTTAAAAGCACAAAATGTAAAAATAAACTGATATATATCTCTATAGTTTTTTTAGTTTCCAAACGCTTGTAAGACCCCCAACTTCCAGGGCTAAGCCCTGGTGGCGTAGTGGTTGTGCTCGGAACTCTGGCCCACAGGGTTGGCGGTTCAAATTCAGCAGCAGTTCTCCAGGAGCAAGGCTGGGCCTCCTACTCCCACCAGAGGGCAGTTATTGCCACCCCCCCCCCCCCAAAAAAAAAAAAACCAACCCTAACTTCTGAATCTCTCACTTACAAGGAGGTACATTGTGTTCATATTTCTTCATGGTGAGTGTAGTTTTAAGGAGATGAAGTAATGTAACAATAGTCAAGTATTCCCAGAATTCACATGAGATGAATGAAAGCTTTTAAAATGCTAATGGATTTATGTGTATTCCTCCTATTATTTTGCTGTCCTTGAAATCAATGTTTATATTTAAGAATAACTTTAAAAATTTTAAATTCTCCTCAAGCTGGATTGAGACAGTAGCTGGCTGCTCCAGTGGGCTCAGGCATAGGAACAGTTTTGAGGGTGACACGGGACCGGGCAGTGTTTCATTTGTGTGCCTAGGGTTGCGGCTACGGTCAGAGCTAACCCAACAACAGCGATTTTTAAAAATGCAGTTGGTCTTAAATTTAAAAAAGTTGAGGGCTGAGCCCCGGTGGCGTAGTGGTTGAGTGCGGGACTGCGACCCACTGGGTTGGCAGTTCAAATCCAGCAGCAGCTCTCCAGGAGCAAGGCTGGGCCTCCTACTCCCACCAGGGGGCAGTGATACCAAAAAAAGAGTTTAACTGAAAAAACTTGAACACTTTTTAATAAAAAGATGCTCCCTTTTCAATCACCTCCACGATAAAATGCCATATTCTGTTTATAAGTAATTCATACTGCCTCCCATAAAAGGCATTGATGGCTACAGTTTTTTGTTTGTTTTGTTTTGGGGCATCACTGCCCTCCAGTGGTGGGAGTAGGAGGCCCAGCCTTACTGCTGCATTTGAACCTCCAACCCAGTGGGCCGCAGCCCCGCACACAACCACTACGCCACGGGGACTCAGCCCGATGGCTGCAGTTTTGAAAATGTAGAGCTGGCACAATATTGTTAGTGTACATCCCTAACTGGTGGAGTCAGTCTAAAAGTTTTGTTTTTTTTTGGCATCAGTGCTCTCCGGCGGTGGGAGTAGGAGGCCCAGCCCCACTGCTGGAATTGAACCTCCGTCCCAGTGGGCCGCAGCCCCGCGCACAACCACTACGCCACCAGGGCTCAGCCCCAGTCTAAAAGTTTAAGAAATAAAAATCTCCCTCCACCTTCCCAAGGGGGCTGAACAACAGAAACGTGGGTGAAGAGAAACAGCATTTGGTATAAGGCCAGAAAGCAATCATAATTTATAAGTTATCAAGAGATCATGAGGGTAGGAAGGCGGGTGGTGCTGAGGGAGGGAGAAAGAAAAAGAACTGATACCAGTGGGGTTGAGCCCCGGTGACGTAGTGCTTGAGTGCGAGACTGTGGGCCATGGGCTTGGCGGTTCAAATCCAGCAGCAGCTCTCCAGGAGCAAGGCTGGGCCTCCCACTCCCACCAGAGGCAATGGTTCCCCCCTAAAAAAGAACTGATACCAAAGGATTAAATAAAGAGTAGTTTAGAAAATGATACTGGCAACATATGTTTAAATATGGCTGAAGCAATTGATGTATGGGTTTTGTAAGAACCCCAAACAATGGCTGAGCCCCGGTGGTATAGTGGTTGTGCGCGGGACTGCGGCCCACTGGAATGGAGGTTCAATTCCAGCTCAATGGAGCAAAGGATGGGCCTCCTACTCCCACCACCTGAGGGCAGTGATGCCCCCCCCCCAAAAAAAAACCAAACAAAATGACTTTTTAAAAAAGACAATATGAAGGTGAATACAGGAAATGCATTGTTGTGTTTGTAGGTTAGCCTTCATTTTAAAATTCTCAGTCTGAAAACTTGTATTGTGCGAGAAGGAAAATTGAACAAGTTTTTTTTTTTTTTTTTTTGGCATCACTGCTCTCAGGTGGTGGGAGTAGGAGGCCCAGCCCCACTGCTGGAATTGAACCTCCGTCCCAGTGGGCCCGCGCACCACCACTATGCCTCCGGGGCTCAGCCCGAACAAGTTTGTTTTTATTCTTAGTGATGAGCTCAAGTTAGAGTGGTTTACAGTAATTATCAACGGACAAAGGGACTTCTGGAAAGCTTGCATATATTTTATATATATCTATATCTATTTTTTTGCGTGGGAGCTACCCAGCCTTGCTGCTGCTGGATTTGAACTGCCACGCCAGTGGGCCGCAGTCCTGCACTCAACCACTATGCCACCGGGGCTCAGCCCATTTTTTTTTTCCAGCCCATTTTTTATATTTTCAGTATACCGTTTTTCCCAAGTAATAAGTGAGACTTCATTATTTCAGCATTAAATCTGCCCGAATAGATTGTAGTACTTTATGCTGATTGCACTCTCTTTTCCCAGTTAAATGGCTCACTTATCACTGCCATCAAGTCGATGCCCACCCTTAGCAACCCTCTCAGAGCAGCCGCGCGGTGGGTGTCCAAGACGAACCCTGACGGGATTAGAGAGCCACCTCTTCCTCCTGCAGAGCGGCTGGTGGTTTTGAACTTCCGACCTTGTGCTTAGCAGCCCACCCAGCGCTTAGCAGTCACCACGATGCCACCGGGACTGGGGGGAGGGGGGACTTAGCCCCTGTGGCGTAGTGGTTGTGCGCGGGACTGCGGCCCACTGGGACGGAGGTTCAATTCCAGCAGTGGGGCTGGACCTCCTACTCCCACCACCGGAGAGCAGTGATGACCCCCCCAAAAAAACAAAAAAACAAAACGAAGAAATAAAAAAGTTTGTGGAAAATGGAATTAAGAGATAATGGAGTTTTTCCATGAGCTTAAAGCAACCCCCCCCCCCCCAAACAGTTATATTGACATCTAATTCATGTATGATACAATTCAGTGGTTTCAGTATATTTTAAAAAGTTGTGCAGTCTCCATGGGTTTTTTGAAGACCCTGGTGTGTAACTATATCTCCCTCTGGCTGGAGGCATTAACGTTGACAACTAGATGGCCTTATTGGTACTTTTCCTGCCTCAGGCAGCTGCGTACTTTGTGAAATGCACAGCCGAGGGTAAAAAGTTCTCTGGAGGTTAGCAGCTTTTTGACAGGTTTTTGTTCTTTTTTTTCCTTTCCATTTTTGGAAAGACCAGATGCTGATGGACACCCTTTTCCGTTTTTCACCCCATCTTTATATTTATGGAACTAGGGCTTATACTGATTGACTCTGGTTTTTAAAGCTCCTTATAAAGGCCTGGGAGGGTTTCTGAAGTCCAGCCCTCCCTAGAATACCGAAACTCTGGGCACTTTGGTCTACATTTAATTGACATTGATTATTTGTTTTTTCCCTCATTCACCAAAAACCAAGTGTAGAACATTTAGCCTTTTTTTTTTTTTTTTCGGTTTCAAATTATAGCCACGGTTTGAGTTTAAGACACGTTCATATTCTCTTTACCTTGCAAAGACTAATCTGTCAGAATTTCTGCATCAAAAGGATGTTTCATGAAAACGATCTTCAAAACTCAAGGAAACAAATTGATTATAATTTGGTGAGCCCATAACTTGGATGTAGTCATTTTCTGCTGACTCGTTCAGCGACACTTGTTCAAGCAGGAAAACGTTGACAGTAGTTCGTTCATGGGGTAAGACCAGGCGGGGTGTTTTGGTTTGATTTAATTTGGTTTGCGTTTTGGTTTGTGGACAGGAAATATGCGACAAGCGACAATAAGGAAAGTTGTTTTGAGAGTTGTTTTGAAAGCTCCCAAGTGAAAATAGAACACCATTTAACTCTTTAGAGCTTGAGTGTCTTGAAGGTTTTAGACTCTGCTTGATTTTTTCATAACAGAAAATGGAGTAACCCATTTTACCCTTTTGTTAGCTTAAGTGCTGTTGCATTGATTCCAGTTCACGGCAAGCCCATGATTAGATCTGGGCATGTGCGGTCTGGGCGGGGAGGCCGCAGAAGTAAAGTGTCATTTTTATCACTTCCTATCAAGAGTACATACTGTCTACATGACTAATAACTGTTGGCATTGACCTGGTTGACCTGACTCGTCCCGGTTCGCTGCTTTGAAGGCATTCTCCCCACCTCTTTTTGTCCCATCCTGCACTGCCACACTGGAGTGGAGAGTCGGGCTTCCCTTCCCATGGGAGGAGCGTCTGGGTCCTTTATTTGAAACCCTTTGCACAAGAGAATTGGCCCTTTTGTTTACTGATTTACCTGCTCTTTTGTCTTCCCCATGACAGCCTCCTGGATATTTAGTTTGCACTTTTGGATGAGGATCTCCTACTCCTTGTGTTCTTACCTCCGTGCACGTGCCCATCCACACACTGGACTGGGCGTTTCCAGCATAATTCAGGCTTATCTCTATCCCAAACTCGGAGCAGCCATTTCTCCAAGATCCCCGGTCTCTGTGCTGGAGAGAGCTGTAGGAACCAAGATCTGCGCCCACAGTGCAGTGACTACTTGTTGCGAGGATGTCAGCTCCCGTGGTGGGTCCCTCCGCTGACAAACCAAGGAAATAAGTGGTGCAGATGGTTTGCACTGAACCATGTTTACCTCAAGATTGATGCGTCGAGTGCCCCCAGTTGTACTGTCGAGGGTAGGTAGGCCTCGAGACAGAGCGCGCTGAATCCTAACCACTGGACCAACCAGGGAGCGTGAGCGGCTCTGGTTGAAATGAAATGAGAGCCCCAAAAACCCTCGATTCCGGAATGTAAGCCCTTAGTCGCAATCTGCTCACTGGCGACGTCTTCACTACACACACACACACACACACACACACACACACACACAGTTCTATTGCCATCGTTATCTATGTCAGGTAAACGTGAGTACTTATTGTCTCGCACACTGAACACTCCAGTGATTGGTGGAGTTCCACTCTGGCCTCAAGGCTCGGCCCTCTCCCAGCTCTTGTCCGTTCACTCATGGTCTGATTCCAGTCTCCATGTAGAACAGCATCAGCATGGCCAGCCTCTTCTACTGCAGGGAACAGTTCAATGAGGGAGGGCATCAATTTATGTGCACTTCTTCTTGCCCTGAGTTATTTATTTATTTATTTTGTTTTTGTTTTTGGGGCATCACTGCCCTCTGGTGCTGGGAGTAGCCCTGAGTTTTGTGAACTCTGTTCTTGGGTACCTAAGTCTGCACCTCCAAGCCCTGCCCACCCACCCCCACCCCATTCCGTGAGGTGGTTTCTTTTCTCGGATTCCCCCAGTTTCCCAACTGATTTTATTTTTTATTTTGCATGCATTAAGGTTCACACTTTATGTTGTCACTAACTGGGGCCCTTGTGGGCAGTCTGGGAAGTGTTGGACCGCACACCACAGGCCGGTGGTTCAAACCCGCCACCTTAGAGGGAAACATGAGACTGTTGGCTCTCCTAAAGATTTTCAGCCTCAGAATTTCATCAGAGGGCCACTGTGCTTTGGAATTGGCACAATGGCAGTGGTTTTAGCATTTGAAAAGTGCATGATTTCATTCGCCCATCAATATAGTGTTACACAGAATGGTTTTACTGCTCTGAAAATACCCTGCACTTCATCAATTCATGCTTCTCTTCTTTTTACTGTCACTATAGCCTTATTTTGCCCAGAATATTCTATAATTGGAATCAGACAGTATGTAGCCTGTCCAAACTGACTTCTTTGACTTAGCAACATGCATTTAAGGTGCCTTTGTGGGTTGTGTTTTTTCCTTCATGGCTACATAGCTCATTTCTTTTTATAATTTATTAATAAATACCCCATTATATGAGTGTGTCACAGTCTGTCCATTCACCTATTCAAGAATTGGCTGCTTTCAGTTTTCAGCAGTTAAAAATAAGGCTGCTATAGAATTCTTGTATGAATGCAAATTTTCAACTCAGGTTGAAACCTGGAAGTGCAATGACCAGATCTTTTTTTTTTTTTTTTTAAATTTCTGGGGCATCACTGCCCTCTGGTGGTCGTGGATGCTACCCAGCGCTGCTCCTGAGAGCCACCCCTGGATTTGAACCACCAAGCCCGTGTGCCACAGTCCCATACTCAACTACTTATGCCACCGGGGCTCAGCCCGCAATGACCAGATCTTAATAGCTATTTCATTGCTTTAATTTATAATTTCCTAATGATTGATATTAAACATTTTTCAGTCTTAATTTTCATCTTTATACTTTGGTGAGGTGTCTTTTTAGATCCCCTGCTCATTTTTTTATTGAGTGGTTTGCTTATGACTGTGTTTTAAGAGTTCTTTGGATATTTTAGATTTAAGTCCATTATCAGAGATGTGTTTTACAAATATTTTCTTCTAGTCCATAGTTTTTCTCATAACCGTGTCTTTTGGTGGACCGAAGTTTTTAATTTCAATGAAGTTCAACTTACCACTTTTTTTCTTCATGAACATAGCCCAAGGTCACTTGTCTTTTCTCTTGGATTAGCTACTAAAAGTTTTATAATTTGTTTTGTTATCCACTTTATCACATCCCATTGGCCTAAACATATTTTCTTGTTATATTCATTTTTATAATTTTAAGTGATTTTCTTGCTGTTATTATGTATAACTGTCTCAACTAGTCCTTTCTTTTTGTTGTTGTTGTTTTTTTTTGTGGGCATCACTGCCTCTGGTGGTCATAGAGCTGCCGCTGGATTTGAACCGCAGTCCTGCACTCAACCACTTACGCCACCGGGGCTCAGCCCTAGTCCTTTCTTTACTGTTGATCTTTTTTAGAGGAACAAATTTGGAAACGCCAGTGAAGATATATTTCTGCCTAGTTTTTTTTGGATGTTGGGTTCTGTCATTCATTTTTTTCAACCAATACTTGAGACCTTTACATGCCACATGCAAAAGATTTTGCTCTCATGGAGCTACTACTCTGATGATTTCTTTAGGCTAAATTATTAGTGATGCCATTATGGATGGAAAGATTATGAGCTTTTTTTGAGCTCTAAGTAAATATTAAATAGTTTGCTAGAGAATTTTGTCAATTTACACAGCACCTCATGTTCCAAATGCTGTAAGTGGACATGAAAAATTAGTTGAGATTCTCTACCTTGTTCACAAAAAATTTAAAGGACAAAAAAATTGGGCTGAGCCTCGGCGGCATAGTGGTTGAGTGTGGGACTGTGGCCCAATGGGTTAGTGGTTCAAATCCAGCAGCAGCTCTCCAGGAGCACCAAGAGAGCAGTGATGCCACACACAAAAAAATTGAGGTACTAATTTTGCACTTTTTAGATTGTTGGCCAGATTTGATTTTCATTAGAAAACTGCAGACATTTTGGAAACCTTTGATCGCTTTCTCTAGCTATGCTTCTCTTTGCCCCGCCATTAAATTAAATGTTCTGAGATATAAAATCCAAGCTGTTATTTCTCGAATTATCTAAAATTCACAATGCTATTTTATGTGGTCGAGCGGGGCAGGCACGGCGCCTTTGGCTGTGTTCCCTGCTTACGCATGTCTCTGTCTCCTATCTCACATCTCAAAAGTGTTTAAGGGCAAAGTGCAGTGAGATTGCAGAAAAATTAGTCAGTCAGAATATTCTTGGGCTTGATTGTTTGCCCAAGTCAGAAAACAAGGAGGCGGAGTTAGATGAGAGGGAGTCATTGAAACCCAGTCTAATAATTTATTTGCTGAGCTAGAAAGGGCAGATCTTCCTTTTGAAAGACAGAATAGTCTCTGCCCCTTTTGGTCTCGCTTCTCTTCCAACATGTGGGTCCCGAGCCCCTGAAAAGCCCAAGGAAGGTCCCTCTCCTGTGTGCCTGGTCTGCCTTGTGAGGGCTTCCCCGGTTCTCAGGACGATACCGTGTAGTGAAGCTAGGGGGAGCATTTTAGAACTTGGTGATTGAAAGAAGGATAAAGCTGCTCTGCTAGGTTAAGAATTTACCCCCATCGATCCAGTCACCCCAACTCCTCACCTCTTTGCAGTTTTTACACATTGTGCCCTTCTTTACAGGCAAGTATATTTTATGTGCATGAAATCACAATAGACAGTCTTTCTATTTAAAGTGCAAGAAACAAAACCAAGTCAGTGTGCTGCATTTAACTTAATAGCTTTTCTGCATTTAACTTAATAGCTTTTCTATATTTCTGGATAGTCCTCATAAATACTTTTTAAACAGGTGTCTAGTCCATTTGCTTGATGGATTTCATTGTGTTTAAAGAGTTTCCCTGATGTGAGATTCTTGGCTGGACAAATTTCTTTTTCACATCCCCAGTCAGAAGAAAATGTTTTACAGCCTCAAATGCCTAGGAAAAAAATCTAACAAAAGGGAATCTAGGACTCCAAAAAAAAACAAAACAAATGGGCTGAGCCCTGGTGGTGTAGTGGTTGTGCGCGGGACCGCGGCCCACTGGGACAGAGGTTCAATTCCAGCAGTGAGGCTGGGCCTCCTACTCCCACCACCGGAGAGCAGTGATGCCCTCCACCCCTCCCCCCCCAAAAAACAACCTGAAGTATATTTGTAATGTGGTATTAAAACAAAACAGCAACTCTGTCCCTTCGAGTCTGCTGACTCACAGCAACCGCTGTGGGTGTCTGACACTGTCCCTGTTGACGGGCGGACAAAGCCCCGTCTTCCTCTCTCGGAGCTGTTGGTGGTTCAAACTGCCGATCCTGCCCATGGCAGTCCAATTCAGAACCACGACACCACCAGGGCGCCTTTAATGTCGTATAAGGCATTAATCCAGCACTAACTGAATTTGACTTTCCTTTCTCACGTTCAACCCAACTCAACTCACTGCCATCGAGTCCATCATGAGCTCCAGGACCGGACAGAACTGCGTAACTGGGGCAGTAGAATGCTTCATCCTTCTCCCGGAGGCTGACTTGCGAGTTTGAACCACTGACCTTGTGGTTGGCCGCTCCTTGCGTAGCCCCCTTTACTGCCAGAGATCCCTCTTACCCACATTATAGTTGTAAAAATCTCAGGAAATAAGCTTCTGCTGTTGCCTAACTGTATAGTCCTCTGTCGCCAAGGAAACGTGTCTCGTTGTTCACAGATGGGAGTAAAATGTAGAACCATAGGCTGATAGTAGCTTTAGGCTTAATTTTCTCTTTCTCTTTCGTGGAATAGGCTTGAGCTTATTTTTCATGAAGATAGGAAGTTAAAGGAAGAAATACATGTTTTTCCTTAAAATGAAAAAAAAAAAAAAGCGATAGCCTGATGATACGTGTAGAGTCATGTACCACGTACCTCCTGGCCGCATTGTCCATCACCAAAAACTCAGAGTAATAGCAGAGCAAGGCAAACCCACTGCCACACGCTAGTGCCAACTCAGAGGGACACCCACAGAGGTTGGGTGGGTTTCATTGTTAGTATTTCATTCTGCTGACAGACTAGGCCCTAAGTCAGGTTGTTACATAATAGTTAACCATTTTTAATGAACTTTATTGAGACCTGATTCACATACAGTCCACTATATCTTACATGTTCAGTTTGAGTTGTGACAAAAGTATATACTCAACTTGATCACCACCCCAGACAAGATACAGACAGGACACTTCCATCACTTCAGAAGGCTTCCTTGTGCCTCTTTCCACTGTTCATTATTTAACCACCAGCCTCATGCCCGTGGTTCTCAACGTGTGGGTCTTGACCCCTTTGGGAGTCGAACAACCCTTCCACAGAGATCTCCAAATTCATAACAGTAGCAAAATTACACTCAGGAAGTAGCAATGAAAATAATTTTATGCTGGGAGGGAACATATCACCACATGAACACACGACTGCATAAAAGAGTCACAGAATTAGGAACGTTGAGAACCACTGTCCTAGAACATAGATTCCTAAACTAAATTTGGCGTACCACTTTATTTTCAGAAAATCATAAGGCAGGAAAAACTCGGCACTCCCCTGGCAATGCAAACCCTTTGTGCTATAGCCCAGCATCCAGGCTAAAGGGCGGGTGTCCGCTTTTGCAGCTTGCCCGCATGGTTCCAGTGCCCTCTTGGGGGGTGGATTGCCCACTTTGGGAAACACCATGACCGATCTCATTTCTTCTGTCATGGAATAGTTTTGCCAGCTCTAGAACATCTGATTAGCCTAAAACTTTCTGGCTTCTGTTGTGCAGAGTATTTTTGAGACCACCCCTTTGTAGTGCTTGAAGATGCCACAATTTATTGATTCATCTGTTGATAGATGTTTGGGCTTTTTTCGGTTTTGAATTTTGATGACTGGAGAGACAATGACCATGGCTAGGTTCTCGTTTCTTTTGGGTGTAGACCTACGGATGGAATTGTTGGATCATGTAGTAAAGGCTCCATATCTTCATCAAGCCCTTGGTTTTGTCAGTCTTTGTAAATTAGCTACTCTTGTGGGCATCTCGCCATTGTGTTTTTAAACTATGAAACAAAACTGCAGCCTGTTGTTAATTTATTGTTTACTTTTTACCCTGTCGCCGAGGGACTAGTTACTCTTAATTACATTCTTGCACATCCACGGGGAGTATAAGATAACATTCTGCTTGTCATGTAGAATGGGTCCTTGTTGTACATACAGTTTGTGACTTTGTCATACTTCCATCTGCACCTAGCTTTCATCATATTCAACTTCCATTGTAAGTCGTATTCAAAGATTTTTTTTCTCCTGCTTCTGGGAGTGTTTATGTTAGCTTTGTAATTTCCCTAGCTGGCTAACTTTGCTTCAATAGAAATCTTATTTAAAGCCACTCCCATTAGCTAGCCACAGGTCTCTCCCAGTAGGTCAAAAGTTGATGTAATATAAAAATTAAATAATTTTATTAACATTATAAATTGTATCCTTATAATGCTGAAGACAGAGACTGTACCATTCAGTTGCCTAATGGGACAAGTTTTTGGTCTTATTGTGGTCTTTAACACTTTTGTTCTAAACATTTCCCTCAACATTTTATTAGGAAAAATGTTGACCATCCAGAAAAGTTGACATAATTGCAAAGAGAACACTTGTGTGCA
>PVJH01033938.1:0-21153 GCA_004026705.1 Nesogale talazaci | reverse complement strand
AAATAGGTCTCATTTTCCTTATAAAGAAAATGGCATAAATCACGAAAACATTTTAAAGTCCACATATCTCTTGACTCTTTCTTAAGACCTTTCCTGTGATTTGTGATACTGAGAACTGCCTTCAGCTGTAGACAGGATTCAGGTATTCATTCCTGATTTCTCCATAATCAAAATCATTGATAGATGCTAAGGAAAAGATTGCTGTTGGATCTCATATTCATTTTTTTAAGCAAAAATTCTCATTTTTCAAGTAAAAATTCTCATTTTTCTGATTAGTTTTAGTTTCAGAAATTATATTAGTCATTTCTTAATTTCAAAATCCATTCTTTAAAGAGAAGACAAGAAATTTATGAAGTCCATCTTTGGAGTCTTTTGGCATTCTTGCTGACTGACTAACATTTTTAGTTCAGATAAGTGTTTCTTTGTTTTGCTTGTAGTTTTTGAGGAAGAAAAAGTGGTTGTTCACGGTCCAGATTTGGTGTTCTGAATATCAAGGCAGAGCTCTTGTCTTTGCAAATGGACATCTCCAGATTGGAGTTTTAAGAACTCAGAGCCTTTCTCTCCAGTGTCCTCAGAGGGGGCTCAGCCGGAGCAGTGCCGAGACTGCTCTTTAGGGAGGAGAGAGAGCTTCTACTTCTTCCTGGTTAGCTGTTAACACGATGTTTATGTGTTCTGTTGCCTGTCTTACAAGTAACCAGCAATACACCTTTGGCCTCTTTGTACTTTTTCACAAGTTTTGCTTCTTTAAAATGGAGAGTATAACTTTTTACTTCTTGAGGCAGAAGTTTCTGTATTTGGGGTGTCAGTTTGGGCTTCAGCTTGAGGCACACTCAGGAATTATCCAACACCAGCAGCTGGAAACAGTATGGACACGTTTATTCAAAAGTGTTCTAAGGATAAGAGAGAGCGGGGTTGGCCTGGGCAGTAAGCTTGTAGTTTCTGCGCTGCAGCCTACAGGGAATACTTCTCTCTCATCATGGTCGATGAGAAAAGGACACACCCGAAGCTGCCAATAATTATTAATGCATCTTGACTTATGTTTGATTTCATACTGATGATATTGGTAGGATTCTTCAGTTTCTTCATCACTAGATTCATTACTTGGTTCTACTTGTATGAAATGGACTTCCTTGTAGCCTCTACATATTATCCTATCACAGACAGCACTGCACTTCAAGATTGATCTTTTTGTTCTTTTTGACAATGGATGTGATACCATTCCTCTTTACTAGTAAACTACATGATTATCTGATTTAAAATAGCCAATACTAGATGATTTCAGCTCATAGATGTGTAGGATATTGATCTTTCTGTATTCCATTTCATTTTTTACAACTTCCAATATTTATAGTCATACTTGGTATGTTCCACATCTTGATTAGGAATGGATATTTGCAACAAATGGATATTTGTTTCTTCTCATTTTGAGTTGCTCCCATCAGCAAAGGAAGGCCTGGAAAGCTTTCATCTGTCCACATGTTTCGGTTGATCCTCCTTTGGGAGGGTCCCTTCCCCAGGAGTAGTGTGAATAGCTTCCAACTTTAAGAATGCATCTTCTGACACTATTTCTGACAATGTTTTCCTGCTCTTCATAAGGTTTTCAGTGGCTAATCATTCAGAAATGGACAGTCAATTTCATCTTTCAGCACTGTATCTGATAATGTTTCCTTATCATTCATAAGGTTTTCAGGGTATCTGACAATGTCCTGCTGCTATTTACAAGGTTTTTTAGCATACCTGACAATATGCCACTTCTATCCACCAGGTTTTCATGATAAAACCTCAGAAGTGGATAGTGTCTTCCTTCTGCATCATCTGTTCTTCGTGGGGAAGCCCCACTGAAACCTGATCATCTTGGGTGACTCAAAAGTCATCTCCACACGAAAGCCATCTCAGTACTATGAATTGACAGAAATGTGATGTGAAAATCATATGGGTGATGATCATTTTGTCATGCGAATGTTCTTTTTTAGCACAGATTGTCTGAGTGATTAGAGACCACTAGAAATTCTGGGGAAATGTGAAGCTTTCATTATGCAGTTGCATAGAGGTAGGCAATTTTTTTTTTTTTTAGTTTGTGAAATACACTTTCAATGTGTGATAAAATAATTTGTTATTTCAGCTACTCTCCTGGCAAGACCCCATTATGAGTTCCATCATTATACTTATTGTGTTGATCGGGAGGCAGATGCAGAGTGAGATTGAATTCAGCAGCGTGTGAAATGTTTGTCACTGAAACAATGTGGGCAAGTCAAACAATTTGAACATTGCTTTGAAGAAGGTCTGGCCTAGACGTGCTAACAGCTCAAGCGGTTTGAACATGCTGCTTTCTTTGGCTATATGCTTGTTATTTTAGTCTTAATAGAAATCATTTTAATAGTGGAAGATAATTCCTTGAGACTACAGGGGGAAAAAAGGGAGTGAGAAACCTGTCTACTTTTTTTTTTGTTATATCAGTTCTCGCATTATCTATTTATAATTTTGTTGAATATTATCCTAAATGTAGCATTTTCAAGCAGCACATACTTATTATTTCTGTTTCTGTGGGTCAAGAGCCCAGGCACAGTGGATCTTCAGCTTCATAGAGTCATGTGGCTGCAGTCAAGGGGTTGACAGAGATAGAGCTCTCATCACATCTTTCCTGTATTCTATTCGTGCTAAGACGAAGGAACATGGCTTCTGTGATTGGGGTACAAAAGTTATACTAGCATACCCTTCCCTCTTGCTTATTTGCTGCTGTGATGGAAAACACTTTCTGGGGATATTCATATGAACAAGGAGCCAAGGGCGGTCAGATGAGCCCTACCAACAACCGTGTGAGAAAACATAAAGCAGGATCTTCCCCACTGAGCTTCATATTGACTGCTCACTCCTCACTCACTCACTGAAATCTAGTGGAGAGTGACTTATATAGACCCTCTAGGACAGGGTAAAATTGCCCTGTGGGTTTATGAGACTGTAATTCTACATGGGAGTAGAAGCCTCATCTTTCTCCCTTAGCGTGGCTAGTGGTTTAAAACTGTTGACCTTACGGTATCAACCACTAGGGCTCCTGCAGCCATGTTAATCTCTGCAGCAGAAGATCCCACTGAGCTGGGCCTGAACTCTTGACCCAGAGCAACATAGAAATAATCAATTCATGTTGCTTTACGATGCTAAATCTGGGATAATGTATCATTACTGTTATGAGTAGAAGTCAACTCTATGGCAGTGAATTTGATTGTTGTTTTATATAATACATATATATATATGAATGCATATTCAAATGAATATATACATATAAAATTCAGTAGTAGCTGGGAATCTCACAATGAGAAGTTCAAACCCTTCTGTAGAAATACAAAAGCGCCCACCCTGTACATATTTCCAATGTCAGGGTCCTTTGCTTTGGAATTAACCCTATGGCAGTGGAAATTTTGGTTTTATTATTAGCAAGACACAAGATCTAACCCACAGTGAAGGAAAGAGGATACCAAATGCAAGCTCACTGCCATGTCATCGATCTGACATGCAGCAACCTGATAGGACAGAAAACCTTCCCTTTAGAGTTTCCAACATTGTCAATATTTACAGATGCCCACTTCCCAATCTGTATCCGATAGAGCAGCTTGGTGGCTTAGAAATGGTAATTGGGTTACCATACAAGCACTTAGTCACTCCATCATCAGGTCTTCCCAAGGGGGTAACAGCAGGGCATAAAAACCAGGGTATGACGTTCATTGGGAACTCTGTCCAAAGCTCCCTGCCACACTGACCTGAGCCTATTTGTGTGTATGTACATTTTTCAGACCATGAGATGCACATTTCCCCCTCTTTCCCCAAAGTGGGGAGAAAACAAGGGTGCATCGTATGATTTGAAGGTGTGGTACCCCAGAACATGTTAGTATACTGGTGCTATTTGATTCACAATATTTTTTCTTGTTTTCCTGATCTAAAGACTGGGCGTGTCTTATGGTCAGGGATGTCTTATGGTTCAAAAAATATGATATATGTGTAGCTGCCATTTTCTTTTTGGTTAATTTTAGGAATTGATGATAATTAGAAGTTCTGAAAAAGAAACCCAGTAAACTCAAACCTACTGTTATTGGGTCAATTTTGACTCATGGTGATCCTGTAGAGGGTTTAAGGCTTTGAGACTCTGGGGACAAACAGCCTCACCTCCCTCTCACAGGGCGGCAGGTGGGTTTCAACCTTCAATTTTGTGCCTTACAGCCCAATGTGTCACCTACAGCACCACCCCTTTAACCCAGTCACCACCATAGTAAGAAATTCTGCCATGCATTTAGACATTTATTGATCTTTTATAATTGTGATAGATATATATGTAATACTTGCCATTTGAACAGTGTTTACATGTAAAATGGCATTATGTAATGTTGTGCACCTATTACCTTTATTTGTTACCTTTTTTATCTATTGTTTTTATATGAAAATAAGCACAGGTAGTTTAACCAATCCATTCGTTATGTTTAACCTAGTCCCCTATAGGTGTTCTGACCATGAATGGCTTGAATAATTCATTGAAGACAGAGTTGACAGTCTTCCAAATTCAGGGTTCACCTATCTTACAGATCATACAAATCAACCGATCCAGAGTTAGGCATAAACTATGGGTGCAATCCCTAAAATAGGACGGTGAGGACTTTCTTAGATCCTGAATATAAGTTTGTCTTTAAAACTTTGAATCAACCCCTTATTGTTGCTGCCATCGAGTCAATGGTGGCTCCCGATGGTCGCTTGTGGCATTCGTTAAACATAACGAATGGATTGGTTAAACTACCTGTGCTTATTTTCATATAAAAACAATAGATAAAAAAGGTAACAAATAAAGGTAATAGGTGCACAACACTGGTCCCTAGGGTTTTAAATGCTGTGATCTTTTGGAAACCGAAAGTTACCTCTGGATGATTTCTAGCGGCCATTCAACCAGTACGTGAGCATTGAACTGTTTGCCACACCTCAGGTTTAAGTCCCCTTATCGCAACCCATTCTCATCAAGCCCATTCTGATTCAAAGTGCCATTGTAGGCTGCAGTATAGTTGCCCTTTTTGATTTTCCAGGCTGAACATCTTTATGGGAGCAGTTAGCTTCATCTTTCTCCTGAGGAGTTCTTGGTGGGTTTAAACTATTGACTTTGTGGTTAGCAGTCCACCGAGTAACCCAGGACACCACGAGGGCTTATTTAAATCCCATTAATTAAACTAATGAGAGTCAATTTCTAACATGTTATGCTAGTTAACAATGTGCTGTTCTCCAGTGAAAATTACAGTTTTAACAATTGCTATGAGAAT
This sequence comes from Nesogale talazaci, assembly GCA_004026705.1. Taxonomy (NCBI): domain Eukaryota; kingdom Metazoa; phylum Chordata; class Mammalia; order Afrosoricida; family Tenrecidae; genus Nesogale; species Nesogale talazaci. The sequence goes on along the minus strand of PVJH01033938.1, from coordinate 15,862 downwards.
TATCAAAGCCTTTGGTGTTTTTCAAGGATAAAGAGAACAGAAGCCGCTGGAGAATGAGGTTTCCGAGTAGCAGGCACACAGACAACCCCTGGAGTGTGAAGCATGCTTTGAGGCAACTGCTGATACCTGGTGTATAACTTGAACTGCTTGGGCTGAAGTATGTTAAAACCAATTATAGATATCCTAATAATTAACATATTAATTATTAACCCCTGAACCAAGCACACAGTATGTTCAGCCTTTGGAAATAGGATTCTGTATGAACAAGGTTTGGGTTGTAAGTTTAATATGGAGAAAGAGTGAAGTTTTAGAGAAAGACTTCCTGCCCCAGGATCTGGTTTTCTTGTTTCACTTCTCAGCCCCTCCATTTTCTCTTCTCTAAAATGGGGTGATGCATTTCTTTTGTCTGCAGTGCCTCTTTTTAGTTATGCCAGCAGGCACATTCTCTCTCTCTCGTGCTTGACCTCTCAGTCACGGGGTCCCTACTTGGGGAAGTGTTACCATGCCCCTTACCAGTGCCAATGTCTGGAAGTCACTCAGCTTTGCTCTGTTTGTGGTACAGGGAGCACTGCTCCTCAGCGCTATTGCACTGCCTTAGGGCTACTTCTCTGCTCTCTGTCTCTCCATGTAAGGACCTCAGTCTTTTTTCCCTACTAGTCTGTCCTTCTTGGTGATCTTGGGATTTTCTTTCCTCTCTTCTGAAATGGTTGATTTTTATACCCAAAGGACTGGGGAAATTGACCAGTCCCCTCCTTAGAGTCCTCGTATCCCTTCCTTGCATGTTGTTACCCATCATTTGGTGGAAATGACAAACACTGTGGAGAGTAGCACTATACCAAGTGATGTCACTTCCTCACAAACACCGATGAAATGGTATGCTGGGTGTCATGTTGGAGACTTGCATTTTCAACTTGTTATTTCTAAGAATTCATTCAAGATTTTTTACATCAGTGAACCACTTCAAAGTAGTGATGAGATACGTTCTTTTCCTTCAGTTCTAGGTGATTTATTTCCCAGCTTTAAATTTATCTCTGTTCGTAGGTAATATGCATTGAGGCTACTCTCCACTCTTGAATGCTTAAGCGTATCGATGGATTTGATATTTATTCCTTTGCTGTTGAGAATATTAGCAAGAGTTCTGATCTTATTTCTTGATTAGGTAAATAGCAGTAAACACAATGAGTTCAGATCAACTCCATGTCAGTGAGTTTTTGGTTTACTGTCTGCTACATCCCTCCCTCCCCCTTAGCCCTGCTCATCCTTATATTATCCCTAGCCTTTGCAGTGAAAACATCTTGACAAAAATGAGTATTCCGCAGGCAATACCCTTTTTTGTTCCTTTCATTGAGTTTAAATCAGTGTCTTTACCTTGACAGTTAGACTTAGGAATCCCAAATCCCTCGATGGCTCATTTGAATTCATCCCTGCTGTAATAGACTTTGCTCAGTAGTAAAGCTTTTGGGAATCCCTTAAATCAGACAGCTGAAATTCTGGTATGCTCCCTTCTATGAAAGGAGACGACACCTGGGAAGTTAAGCTCTTACTTGAAATGACAGAAAGTGGTTTCCTGAGCTCCACATGCATGTGTGACATTATTTGCGCAGCATCAGCGTGCCTATCGCCACATAGTGCGGTAAGGAGTGTGCTGGGTCAGCAGTTGGAAGTCTTGGGCCCTGGTACTGTCTTGATTCTTCTGTAATGGCCAAATGGCTTATACTAGTTTCGCTGACCTTCACTGGTTAGGTCATTTTTAACTCTGACATTTAATGATTTTTTTAACCCCTTCTTTTCTTTAGTGTTTAACTATCAAGACATTTATAGTTGTCTGACACATAAATATTACATAATTCTGCATAAAAGTTCAGGAGTTTAAACTTAAGAGGAATTCAAGAGCTTGGAGACCATTGATTTAGTGAGTAGGTGGCTAAGTGTTGGAGAAGCACTTGTAATGAAATATATACAAATATCTATAAAACATTAGCTCGTGGATTGTGGTGAACATGTTCATGGTTGTTACAATTCCTTCTTAGATTCACTTGAATTAAACTTCATATTATCAAGTCTTATAATTCTTGGTGACACTGGATTTCTGTAATAGTAATGTAAGACCAAAGAAGAATTGATACCTTTTAATTATGAAGAATATTGACTATATTATGGGCTGCCAGAGAACAAACAGATCTATCTTGGATTTTTTAGAAGCAAGGATTTCAAAACTTTGTCTTAGATAATATAGACCCAGTATCTGGAGGAACCAGTTCCTCATGGTGGGGTAAAGCAGAGGGTGAGACCTCAACAAGATGAATTGACACAGTAGCTGCAGCAGCAGGCTCAAATGTAGCAATTGTGTAGTTGAGGCAGGACTGGACAGTGCTTCCTTTGTTCATGCACAAAGTCGCTATGACTTAGTACTGACTAGATGACACCTAACTACAACGATAGATATGTTGGCCTGTCTTTAAATGTTTTCATGAGCAGTTTTATTGGCATATACTTCACAGATCATAAAATTTTAATTGTTCAATCATATTAAGAAGATTTGTGCAATTGTGACTACAATCAATTTCAGAATTTTTTTTCTTTCATTCATTGTTGTTAGTTCCTCATTTCTATTCATCTCTCCCTGACATGATGCTTGACAATTATGAATCCAGTTCCTGTCTCTGTAGAACTACTTATCCTGGATTTAATATACAGAAAATCATACGGAAAAACAAGCTGGAAGTTGATAAACAACAACAACAACAAAACTCCCAACAATGACTAATTAAAGCCCAGAAAAATCTCAGTTAAGAAAAAAGCAGAAAATATTAAAATGTGAACAATTTTAGTTTGGGTCACAAGGGAAATCAAATGATAAGATATTACATCCTGATCTAACTAGGTCTGTCATAATTGACAGTGCTCTTTGCCTGGACTAGTTACATCCCTCACCTATGATCACAGGGGATTCACAGTGCCTCAATACATGTATAGACTCTGAAAATGAACTTTGGGTGTCCAGTGTCATACAGAACTAGGTGTTCATAATTTAAGCTTTGATACCATCTTCTCCTTCTCCTTTGATTATATTATTTACAATCCTTGACTCTCATAGGCTGGTGTGCTTCTTCCATGTGGACTTTGTTGATGGTTCACTTTAATGGTTGCTTGTTTGAAAGCAAGTTTAGTTGGGCACCGTCTGTTTTTTTTCACCACACTTTTCTCTAGCACCCTTATCTTCAGTGATCTTTTCAATTGGGTGAGCATCGAATAGATGTTGGGTTATTTTTGAACCATGTCTTCGGTTAATGCTGAATGTTTTAGAAATTGTAGGTGAAACTAGGTATAATAGAGATAATTTTAATTTTTTTGTGTGCTATCAGCTAGGATCCATCCTCTTTTGTCAACATTTACCATTGCCATCAAGTTGATACCAACTCATAGTGACCCCCTGTGGATTGCTGAAACTCAAAGTGTTTACAGGAGTAGAAAAGCCAGCCTTTTCCCCTTGGAGCTTCTGGAGGTTTCTATCTGCACACCATGGGAATCACAGTCCAATGCGTAATCACTATATCACCAGGGCTCCTTCTGAAGTAGACACTGCTATTCTTACTTGTCCATTTTAAAGATAAGGAAACTGAGACACACAGTGGTTAATTACTTGCAAAGGTCATCAACTTATAGCTAGCAGTCTTGAAATTTGAATCCACATCATTTGCCTTCAGAGTCCACGCTCTTCACTGTCCTATGTTTTAACTTTGTCGAAGGAATCTAGAAGACTGGGCGAAGATGGACTAAAACCTTTCCATCAGTATTGGTGGTATGTACATATGAGCTTGGAGTCAGTAAATAGAGCAAACATTTCCTTGTCGTCATAGCACAAACTTGCTTTTCTAAATACCTTCTTCCATCTCCAAATAGGAAAAAGGTATTCTCCCAGATATTCTGGATAACATTCCCTCCCCCCAAATTAGTTTTCTTAGCCTGTTCTCTCACTCTATTTTGCTCAAATCACAGAAAAAAAACGAGGAAATAGAAATTTATGGCCCCCACAAATCTTTGTACGCCTTTTAAAATAGACATAGAATAGAAAGCTCAAACACCTTTGTTCAGGCTGCATGGGAATAGCAGCAAAATAGAGACTGCACCTGCAGTTTGTATTCACTGAGTGAATCTGAGGTGCAAATATATTGTAGGTCACAGCTATCGGTCCTGGTTGGATTGTGCTAGAAATTCAGGCAGGCTTAAATTAAAGGTCCTTAGTTTGACTAGCAAGCCCAGGAAACTGTCATTCAGGAATCTTAGATCAAGGGTCGATACAGAATGCAGGGCAAAGTAACTTGAATTGCTAATGTAATTTCATTTCTTAAAAGTACAGTCAATAATTAAACTCCATTTGTGTGCATAAGCACTGAACCATGTTAATTACATGATTGTTGACATTTCAGAGCTGTCCAGGTTTCCCCTTGATCATTTATCCTCCCTCTTCTTATTTCTTATTTTGACTCCTCAATCTATTTTATTCAGGATTCTTTGATAGCATCTTCTCTCCTGCTGGAAGACCTTTGTCATTGTGCCCAACATTTCCAGGGCTTTTGGCAGCAGACAGAGTCCTGGGGAGACAAGGAAGAGGAGCCTGGGGGACCTGTCCACTGTTAGGGAAAGAAGCAAGTATCATTTCCAGCAAATCCAGGTTTTTTTAATTAATTTAATTTTTGATCCTTTTCAATTCCTCAGAACACTGTTTGCTGCATGGTCAGCCATTTTTTTTTTAATGATTCTACAGAAACTGTTTTGCTGTTATTCTCTTAGCTCCTTTGTGAGGGCTTTTAAAGAGTCAATTCACTCCTTTCATATTGACACCCAATTTCAGAAGAATTTAAAAGCTAAATTAAACCTTTTCTACATCCATCCCGTTTACGGGGGTTGCAGACTTCAAAGGCATTAACATTTGTTAAAGTCCATTGCTTGCTGTTGCTACTGCTTTCCCTTCTTGATATGTTAGACATCTGGGGGAAAGTTTGGCACCACCTCCAGAAGACTCTTTTTTGCACGTAAGAACTTGATGGGATGGCCTAGGGGCCACTTCTGACCTCCTCTGGCTGCACAAAGGAAAAGGAGTATTGAGCTCCCTTATCTGCCCAAGGATGATAAGTACAAGGTCAGCCCTGTTTCCGTCTTCCCACTGTCTCTTCCAGGTTCCGACATCAGACACAGCCCCCATGCCACTCTACTTCTCTGCTGGGTTCCATACTTCATTGCATTTACCACACAGAACTCTTAGCCAAGACTCATGACTATGAAGCTTATTAGAGAAGTTAACAGGTTACAAAACATTAAGGATACAGTTCTTTTGTCTATAGTCTACAGAACCTCTTTCCAGCCATACTGCAAGGCATGCCACTCTCTGGCGCTCAGTGACTTGGCTCGTTAGCTTCTGCCTTTCCCCTTTAGCTCGGATAAATGCCCAAAGGGAACCTCACTCTGCAAGCTAGCCAGCTTCCTGACCAAAGGCACTTGGCTTTATTCATTCTGTGGGCTAGGATGCCCACTGTTCTGCCATATGGTCTAAGATCTGTTTCTCTGTTCTCTCTCATGGTCTGTGTTCTTCTTCTGCCCCCTCTCCATGAGCAGATGTTAAGCACATTTCACTCCTGGCTCTTCTTTCCTGCTGGTGGTGGGAGCCTTCGTTTCTGCATCTGAGCTGGCTCACTAGATTCCCAGTAGTATGGGAAAACTGAGCTATTATCGAGTTAGAGCTCGCTACGCCTTATTTATATGGAGCAATCCAGCTGTTTAGCACCTTGGGGTGTAGTGGGCTGCTTATCAGAAGGCCAGCAGTTTGAAATCACCGGCCACTCTGTGGGAAAGAGATGAGGCTTTCTACTCCCTTCAAGTTTCAGTCTCAGAAGCCCGCAGGGACAGTTCCCTCTGCCCCGTACAGTTGCTACAAATTGGAAACCACTTGATAGCAGTGGGAATTGTAGTTGTTACTCAGACATTTAGTGGGAGCCACAAACACTAGGGATAGAAGAGCTATACCAATTTCACCACATCGCAGTGCTTTGAATCCTATTTTCTATCAGAGCCATCTTGGTTCTTTTGTCCTAACTCCCTTTCTTGTTCTTTTTTTCTTTTTTGTGTGTGTGACATCACTGCCCTGGTCCTAAATCCCTTTAAATTTAGGAGAATCCCAGAGATAGGAGCTTGGGTGAGCACCATCATTTTCTGAGTCTAAATGTTCTCATCTATAAAGTGAGGAGCCTCTTGGAACCTATTTTGCAATTCTTGTGAAGAGTAAATGAGTTAATACCCACAAAACACAGGACAGGGCTTGACACATAGTACGTGAGGAATTTTTATGATTGCTATCTTTTAAAAAGAAAATAATGCAAGAAATCTCTAAGTAAAGACTTATTTTGATCACAGAGAGATGTTCAAGGGTGATGATTGAGCGGTTTACCTGGTTTTCAGTCAATGCACCCTCCCTGACCTCTCTTGGGTTAAATGTGAAGAGCAGCACTTATGCTATGAGTATAGGAATTAAAAGAGATATTGTAAAAAAAAAAGGGGGGGGAATTCAATGAATACTCTATAAATGTTCTTATCTAACCCAAGCATAATGACCAAATTGGAGTCATTTTTATCTCAGCTTTATTTATTTATTTATTTATTTATTTATCTCAGCTTTTGAGCGGTCATAATTACCATGCAAGTATAATTTTATGTCTTGCTTTTTTCCCAAGCAATGTTTCATCCTAAATACTTTGCATGATAGCTACATGAGCTTCAAAACTACCATTTTAATGACTGCATAATATTTCATCTAGTCATTATACCCTAATTCAATTTACTGTTGCATTAATATTGAGCACTGACGTAATTTCCAAGTTTTCAACATTATAAATGAGATCATGTAAAACATTTTATTTATTCAATCTCATCACTGCCCTGGTGGGGGTAGGAAGCCCAGCCTTGCTGCTGGACAGCTGCTGCTGGATTTGAACCGCCAACCCAGTGGGCCACAGGCCACTGGGGCTCAGCCCGTGAAATATTTTTTTTTGTGTAGAATCTACCCTATTTTGCATTGTGACCTTAGGAAAGGTTCTCAGAATAACTGTTTGTGACTATTTTTATGATTTTTGAGTGTATTTTTTTGTCTCCTTCACTAAGCAGCAGGTTTCTGTGTGGGGCTCTCCACTTTATCCTCACAATCCAGGACAAAGTCAGTACTTAATGAATATTTATTGAATTCAGGAACAAATGAACAGATTACATTATATCTGCAACAGTTTTACGGCTTCTTTATGTCTTAACCTTTTGCTTTTTAAAAAGTAGTCTTAAAAGTCAAGGAATTTCTGAATGTAATGTTAGCGTAATGGAAGAGAGAATGAGAGTCAGGCTGTATTCCTGGCCAGCACTCCTCTTCCACCTCATGGCAAGCCATGACCTCTCAGTGGAGAGTGGAGGCTCAGGTACTGTTGTGGTCCTGAACAGGTTTCAGAAGCTTCCAGACTAGGAAAAATGAGGGAAAAAGGTCTGGCAATTTACTTCTAAATACCAGCCAATGAAAACCCCACGGATTATGGTGTCCTGATCTCTGATGATTCATGGCGGTACTGGACCAACCCCTTGTTAATTGCAGGCAATATTGTGCATGGTGCTGCCCCGAGTCTAGGGGCTAATGTGATGTTAGCTCATCAGAACAGCCAAGCATATGAGACCAACAGAGCGCCTATGAGAGAGGCAGGAGAGAGGAGTGAATGAGAATGAGGAACCCAGGGAGGAGGTGGGGAGAATGCTGTACCTAAGACTGCCACTAATGTCACGAAGTAGAATGTGTGTAAAAGAATTGATAAGCTTTCACACAAGCCACAATGAAGAAAGAAGAGAAAGAAGACCAGTCATTGGAAGTGCCTTGTGGTGGTGTGTCAGGTTGACTTTCGTCTAAAAATCATTTTCCATGGAAGGCCAAGTCAGGCAAAATAAAACGATATACAGGTCATGTGTTTGAATTCAGAATGAAAATAGACTAAGCCATATGGGGGGTGGGGGGAATAATTTCCTCAAAGAGAAAAATACTCATGTCCAGATTGTCATTCCTCTTTAGCTGCTGATCTTCTTATGTCAGGCCAGGATCTGTTTGAAGCCAGGCAGTGTGGAAATGGCTCGGCCTTTCATTCTGATTTCTGATCATAGGAATCCATCTCCAGCAGGCAGGTCACTTTCAGCTCTCTGTTGAGGGTTGCCTGTCTGGGCTAAATAATGCTAGGTTCTGTCCATGGTTTCTTGGACCCTCGTGGCTCAGTGAGTTACGTGTTAGGCTAACCACCAGTCAACATTTGAATCGTCCAGCTGCTAACTCTGCACCAGCAGTTCTACTCTGTCCTGGAAGTCACTGTGCATCAGAATCGACTTCCATGGCAGTGAGGGGGTTCCAACATTTTGCCTTAGCTATTTTGGGCTGTGTTCTTTTTCTCTATAAGCCGTGAAGATTAACTATTCTTCTTAAAGAGAGAGAAAGCTTTATAACTCAAAGCAAAGACGCCTGAGTTATTATATCAGTTTAATGTTCTGCAGTTACACCTAAAGCTTTTTTGAGTTACTTATCAAAATAGCAATGAATCTTACTCAAGAGTTCATTAGCTGCTATGGGAAAATTATATTGAAGTCATACATTCTATCAGGATATTTCTACATGAAAAACAATGTATTTGAATAATTTGTAGATGTGATTAAATATTGATTCATATGCTAGGAATCATTCCCTTTTGTTTAGTAATACAACTAAAATAATAGGGTGTATTTATCAAGTGTTTTGAACGTAAGCAGTGGGAGTGGGAAGGAGAACACCTTTTCTGTAGCCAGTGCTGTAACAGATGCTTCCCCTGTGGGCTCCCACCTTCCCTCACCTCCTGCTGTAAGGTCCTGACCTGGAAGGCATGATTACATAGACCACATTACACCTCTGCTTTGCAGTTACTGAGTGTATTCAGAAAGGCTGCTTAACTTCTCTGGGTTTGTGCCAGATTCTGAATAAAGAGGACAAGAATCCTGTAAGACAGACGAGAGAGTAATATAAAATTGTGCAGATAAGGCAGTTGTGCAGTGCCTGGCCAGCAGTATAGTCTCAATACCCCCACCCCCAATCTGAAAGAGTTTGTTAGGTTTACTTTAATAATATTTTGTTGGGGGGAAAGATAGTTTTCTGGCGGACCTCTGAGTACTCTTTCTCTCTCTTTTTTTTTTTTACAACAAACTTGATGTAGATTCGTTCATTCATTCATTCATTCTGATGAAACCCACTGTGTGCTGGCTTCTAGTATATTTTCTGGGCATTCAGCAGTGAGCACTGGCCACATCTTCCTGATGTCATGAAGCTCATATTCTAGTGGGAAGACTGGTGGTGTCAGTGGGATTGTGACAGACAATACAAAATGCAAGCTGACATCTTCATTTCCTATACTGATGAGTGATATAAACACAGATGGGCAAGCGATTGGTCGAGACTGTGGGTGGACTAACGTTGCTAGTATATTCAGGAGAGCTTCTGAGAAGGTGTTCAAGAGACTAGTGTGTCTTGTGAAGGTCTGAGAGATGTTGAGTGTGTGTGACAGAGAAAGAACTGAGCATCTCCCAGGAGTAGAAAACAGACCCGTGTAGCTAAAGGTGCAGGGGTGAGAGGAGAATAGAAGGAGCTGCGTATAGAGAAAAGGAGTCCTGATTGTGTAGTGTTTCCACATTGGGCTGTGATCTACAAGATCAGCAGTTTAAAACCACCATCTGCTCACTGGGAGAAAGCAGGGCTTTCTACTCCAGAACTGAGGTCGTCAATCTTGGAAACTCACAGGGATGTTCTCCCTGTCCTACAGGGTCGTGGTGAGTTGGCATAGAGGCCATGACAGTGAATTTGGTTGGTTGGTGGCTGGAGAAATGTGCTGGGACCAGCTCACACAGATTCTTTGACTACGATAAGGAGTTTGGGTCTTATTATAAGACAAGTGGCACACTACTGGAAGTTTGAAGCAGGAGGATGCCATACTTTTACTCTTCTGTTTATTCAAGTTCTTAATTCTACATAAAGTAATGGAAAGATTATGAAAAACTTTCTATGTAAATGAAGTTAATTATAAGGAAATCAGGTTTCTGAAGTTATTTTAACGCAAACCATTTATCAAGTTGTACCATTTAGCAAATTGCACCATCCCAAATTATTCTGCTTTCTAAATCCAGTGGGTAATACAAATATTTTTTCATACCTTAAGAACTACCATCTCTGATGTCATGACCTTTCACATCCTCTTCTCCAGGTGACCCATCTCCCATTCTTTCACAATGCCATCCATTGTTTTTTGCCTGGTTCTGTTCTTTCATCGCAGTAATGCCCCTTGTTATCCAGACTCTTGTAGCCATATTTCCAAGAATGCTAACTACAGGGAAGGTTATATTGTAATTCCAAAACTTACTCTCTTCAAACTGGCATTTAAGCATCATCAGGTAACCCTGTTTACAAGCTACAAAAATTAAGCATGCCAACAAAATGAAACCAAAACAGTTGCCAGGGAGTTGACGCTGACTCATGGTGATGCAAGTATGTCAGACTAGAACTCTGCTCCATGGGGGCTTTGATAGCAATTCTTCTCTAGATAATAAGGACTTCAGTGTAAGAAGGTGTCCTTCCTTGCCTCTGGAAAATTTACTCTCTAATTGGGTTGGCTTATTAGATAGACTTAGCTTGATAGCTTCATTCTTTCATTCACTAAACGTTCAGTGCATGTGTTCCCTGTAGCGGCCATTTTCTTCTAAGGGGTATACTCATATCTCAAATAATACAGATGAGTCCATTAGGGGGCTTATATCCTAGATGAGCTAAATGATCATGAAAAGAATTTAGATGAGGAGTGATTATTATCTGTTTTACTTACCAGTAGCGAAGTGCTACAGTAACAGTATTCTGTATGCATTATTTTACTAATCTCTTCCATAAACCCATGTTATTATCTCCATTCAAAGAGAGGCAATTGAAACTTAGAGTGGTTTCATCAGCAAACCTAAAGGCATAACAACTATCTTGGTCTTGACCTTGCCTCTTCAGTGGTGATATTGTATACTAGTGTCATTTGTGACTGTACTGGTTGCTTTATTCTGTTATGTCCTCTAGGGGAGAGCAGAGATAAAGTAGGAGGAAGAGTATGTGTGTGGGTGGGTAGGGAGGTGGTGATGGTGGGAATAGTGAGATTCCAATAGTGGAATATAGTAAGTTCCAGGTTGTGAATATATGACTTATGAACAACTCTTATCTGCTCTTTAATGTTACGTGAATATGCTATTAACTTGGCAATGACTCACTCAATTCTTACTTGTAACGTTTTTCTCAGTGGCTTGCTGCATGCTTGACTTTTTAACTCTGTGAAAAGGTTCCCAGTCTTTAAAAAAATCCACTAGGATAAAACTAAATAAAAATCATGTGCACTTCTTCTATTTCCCTATATATTTCACTTGAACACACTTATCAAGGCATCTATTTTATCACCAGAGGAATGACATCCAGTCCATATTTCCAGTCCTGGGAAGATAATTTCTTAACCAGGACTATGCCATTCCTCACCTCCAAGCATTAAGTTCTCCTCTTCTTGGTGTTTCCCTTCAACTTTTTGAGTCTTCTTCTCCTTTTATTTCATTTTTTGGATCTTCTTTTATAATAATTTTATCAGGGGCTCTTATAACATTCCACATATCAATTGCATCAAGCATATTTGTACATATGTTGCCATCATCATTTTCAAAATATTTTATTTGAGTCCATGGTATTAACTCCCCCCCATGAGTCCTTCATCAATTATGAAATGTTGTTATTATTATTTTGTATCTTATGCTGTCTGCTGTTTCCTTTCACCCACATTTTTGTTATCTGTCCCCTTTGGAAGATGCGAGGTGTGGCTCTGTAGCCAATCTTGTGATGGATTTCCCCTTTCTGGATTTCCCCGTCCCCCATTCTGACTATCCCTCTACTCTCACGACATTGCTACTCTCACTGCTATTCCTGAGGGCTTTATCTGTCCTGAATTCTGTGTATCGAGAGCTTTTATCTTCACCAATGTGTGTTCTTGGTGTAGTCACATTTGCTGAGTCATGGTAGTGGGAGTAGGGTGAAGAAGAAGCATTCAGGAACTAAAGGAATGATGGGTGTTCTGTAGGTGCTATATTGCACTCTGATTGAATCATTCCTTTCTTATAACCCTTTGTGTGTGTGTGTGTGTGTGTGTGTGTGTGTGTATGTGTGTGTGTGTTGGGGATATTCACTTGTCTACAGATGGACTTTGGGTCTCCAACTCCCCTTGTTCACATGGATACTGTTGTTTGTTTTGGATCTTTTGATACCTGATTCCGTTGACACATCATGATCACACAGGCCGGTGTGCTTCTCCCATGTAGGTTTGTTTATTCGCTTCCTTGCTGAATGGCTACTTTTTAACTCCAAGTCTAAAACTTCAGACGTTGTAGCTTTTCTGCTCTCTTTATCACATTTGCTTATGCACCCATTTTGTCTTTATGATCGTGTTGGGAAGGTGAGTATCAAAGAGTGTCAGGTTATTAGAACAAAGTATTCTTGTGTTAAGGAAGGTTTTGAGTAGTGGCCCCAAATCTGTCTGCTATATTAATACCTAACATCTAGCTATATATACATTGGTTTCTATCCTTTTAATTATAAATTAGTATATTTACACATATGCATGCATATAGCTATGCTTCTGTAAATAGCTTTTGCCTCCTATTTTTTCCTTCTGTTTCCTTTCACCTTCCTCCTATCCTTCTATCATGCTCACCCTCCATCTAACTCTCAGTATTTCCTCTCAGATACATTGTACCTGATCAAACCTCACCAGGCATTATATGCCCTCCTCACTATCATTTGGGGGGGGGGGCATCATTGCCCTGGTGTGAGTAGGAAGCCCAGCCTTGCTCCTGGAGAGCTGCTGCTGGATTTGAACCGTCAACTCTGTGGGCTGCAGTCTCACACACAACCACCAGGGCTCGGTTCACTATCATTTTTAGATATCTTGTTATTCACTTATTCCTAGGTTTGTTGGCACCCCAGACCCCCTCCCTGACCCCTCCTCTCCCATGTCCTCCCAGGACCACCAGTTTCATTCCCCCCCACCACCACCACCCCCGCCCCCACACTGTGCAGTCCTTTACACGTCATGCTCACTGTTACTGTTCATGCCTTTTCTTCAGAACCCTGACTATGATGAGACATGAGGTCCAGGGGGACCTTTAATGCCAGCCTTTCATTGTGATTATTAAGTGAGCAGTTCTGTTTGGTGAAGAGCTCCCTACCACCCCCACCTCCGGGTGTCTTTTAAGAACTGATTTAGAGCCCTGTAATTTTTTGAGGTCTAAGATTACCTTCTCTGGAGCTTCCCAAGTAAATCAAGGCTTCTTAAGGGAGTCCCAATTTGATAACAAAATAAAGGCACTCTCTGGATTTAGCTACTTTTCTTTCCAACTTATTCCTCCTCCTCTTAAGAAAAGCTCGGGTTTTCAGTAACGATCATCCGTTTTTCAGAGATTCTTAGCATGGGGAATTTGTGCAGTGCGTGACTCTTCGGGATGCTGCAGCTCCTTGGAGGCCATGGGTTTGGCCCGCGCGGCTCTGGTATTAGGGAAATGAGTTTGTGAGAGAGCTCCCTTATCTGCACATGGGCAAATAGAGAAAGATAGCCTTATAATGGAGAAAAAAATCTCAGAGGGAGGAAAAATAATAAAATCAAGTTGGTTTATGGTTTGTCAGTCCAAAAAGCTTTTAAGCCGTATCTATAAAGGTGGATCCACTTAGCGTTTGTTCTGCATTGCAGACATCATTGTGTGATAAGTGGTGTAAATTTAGCCCCTTTAAGCCTGATCTCCTGAGGGTAGAGATTTAAGCGTAGCAACTTTATTTGAAAGGACTTTATCGATTGGGTTTTGATTTGGTTCTTCCTTACCAAAGAAAGGTGCTCTGTAATGGCTTAAATTCCCGGGCTTTTTTTAAAAAAAAAATTATTTTATTTTTCTAAATTCACTTTATAGTCCTCTGCCCCTGCCTGCTCCATCTTCTTTTTTCTAGTTCTTCTGCTTTAAAAACAAAAGTGGCATGAGAGGGTGTGAAAAAAGGAAACAAAAAATCAGCTGTCACATTGTGAATGTAATTGATTCAATAAATAACGTCTTTCAATTCCCAAGGCAAACCTCAAAGTCTTCCCTTATGTCAATTAGTGCTCAGCTCAGTAAGTGGTGATGTTCTTAATTTAGACCTAGGAGAGAGTTCATCAGTTCTCACTTCCTAAAGGAGTGTGCTTTTCTTGTGTTAAAGACACACCGTTTAAATGGAGGTGCCTACTCTACAATGAAAAAACCAAAACTTGGAAGGAAATGAGTGTTAATAGAAGCTTTTGGGGGGCACCCTGCTAATAGACATAGCATATTTAATTAGTATCCAGGCATTTAATTACTGTCTAGGTATTTACTGAAAATAAAATAAAACAACGAGCCTAGAACTAACAGCTCTCTGCTTTTGTTGTTTTTGTTAAGTGCCATTGAGTCAGTCCTGACCCATCTCAACCATGTGAACGAAATCCAACACAGCGTGGGCCCCTCACACCTGTTTCTATGCTTGAGTCCATTGTTGCTGCCCCTGTGTCAGTCCATCTCATGGAGGGTCAATCTCTTTGCTACCCTCTACTTTACCATGCTTGATGCTCTTCTGCATGGGCTGGTCTTTCCTGGCAACATGTCCAAAGCACATGAGATGAGTTTTCATCATCCTTGCCTCTAAGGAACCCCTGGCTGTCCTGATTCTAAGACAGATTTGTTTGTCCTTTTCGCAGATGGTGGTGCATTTAGTATTCTGTGCCAGCACCATAATTCAAACACATCAACTCTTTGGTCTTCCTTATGCATGTTCAACTTTCGCATGTATATAAGGCAATTGGAAATACCAATTCCAGTAATTGGAAATACTTAGGTCAGGCACATCTTAGACCTCAAAGGAACATCCCTACTTTTCAATACTCTAAAGTGGTCTTGTGGAGCAAATTTACCCAATGGGAAACATACTCTGACCTCTGGATTGCTGCTTCCAAGAGCACTAATTGTGGTCCCAAAGAAGAAAAATATTTTTGATAAACTTCAATCTTTTCACCATTTATCACGATTCTATCTATTGGTCCAGTTGGGAAGATTTTTGGTTCTACATTGAGTTGTAATCCACACTGAAGACTGAAATCCTTGATCTTTATCAGCAAGCGTTTCAAGTCTTCCTCGATTTCAGCAAGCAAGGTTGTGGCATCTGCACACCACAGGGAGTTAACAAGCCTTTCTCCAATTGTGATACCATATTCTCCTTCATATAATCCAGCTTCTCTGAAGGTTTGCTCAGCATACGGACTCATTGACTATGTTGAGAGCATACAGCCCTTATGCACACCTTTTCTGATTTTAGACCATGCACTGTTCCTTTGCTCTGTTTGCAGTTGTGAAGATCAAATTATCATTTGCTCCATGTGCAAGTTTTGTATGATCACAGTGAAGTGTTCTGGAATTTCCATTCTTTTTGATGCTTCCCATAGTTTTTCTATGATCCACACAATCAAATTTCCTGGCATAGACAATACAACACATGTAGGCATCTTTCTTGTATGTTCTGGTTTCAGCCAAGATTCATCTGAGGTCAACAGTGATATGCTTTGTTCCACATCTACTTCTGAATCTGGTATGAACCTCTGGCAGTTCCCTGTCAATCTATTGTTGCAACCATTGTTGAATGAATTTCAGAAAATGTTACTTGCTTTTGATATATACCAATGATGCTTTTTCTATAGTTTGAGTATTCTAGTGG
>PVJH01033937.1:0-21105 GCA_004026705.1 Nesogale talazaci | reverse complement strand
ACTTATTAATCATGCAATAAATAAATAGTCATGAAAAAATAATGCACTCATGAAAGAATATGATCTGAGCACTTACGATCCTGAGTTTTAAACTGATCACTTTTAAACTTATCCATCTAATGCATCATGGAAGTACATCATAGAGCTAGCCCAAAGTCTGAGGAGGTAAATGGACCTTAAATAAATGAATAAATGATGATAGATAGGTAGGTAGGTAGGTAGTAGATAGAGGATAGATAGATGGTAGATAGATAGATAGGTAGATGATAGATAGATAGGTAGAAGATAGATAGATAGATAGATAGATAGATAGATAGATAGATAGATAGATAGATAGATAGATATAGATGATAGATGATGTAGAATTACAAGTTAGGATACTGCTAAAAAATGAATTTACAAAAGCAAGATCACTTCCATCAAATCAATACTGATTCATAGCATTCCTACAGCACAGGGAAGTATGGTCCCTATGAGCTTCCAAGATTATAACTCTTTACAGGAGTAGAAAATCTGCCCTTTTCCGGAAGCATGGCTGGTCGTTTTGATCTACCGACCTTAGAGTTAGTCGTCCAGTGATTGACCACTTTGCCATCAGGGAATATTTGCCATAAAAGGAACCTGGTTGACATTATAAATAAGGGGGGTCTATGTGTACACCCCGCAAAATGATAAGTGAGGGGTCTATTGAGGAAAAATATCTTTGAAGAAATGCCATTTTCATTGAGAATTACAGGTTATGTTATGGATGGCTATTTTATCCAGAGCACAATAGAAAAAGATGAAAGCTTAATTAGTCTGCTATTTTCTCTTTTATATTTTTTACTGTGAATTGAGTGGAGGTTTATAGAGTAGGTCATCAGCTTTACATTGTAAAATTTTACATATTCTATTTCAACTCATCCATTGTAGTCCCATCAAGGTACTATCAAGTAGTCTGCTTTTTCCCTGTGTTTTCTATTTCCACTTTTCTTAACTCCTAAATTTGTCATCAAAGTCTGACCCTTTGATCTTAAATGGTCAATTATTCTACCTCAGGAGTGAGTTCAGTTCCAGATCTGACAAATGGCCAAAGGTTGTGTAATCTGAGGGACCACACCTATCTCTGCCTGACCAGTGAGCCTAATCCTTTATATGATTTTGAAGTTTACTCTACACTT
Organism: Nesogale talazaci; assembly: GCA_004026705.1. NCBI lineage: Eukaryota > Metazoa > Chordata > Mammalia > Afrosoricida > Tenrecidae > Nesogale > Nesogale talazaci. Next base: position 19,945 of record PVJH01033937.1, on the reverse strand, counting down.
TACTCTATCCAAGACCTTCTATTGCGATCCTTTTCTGAGCAGTGGTAGCCAAGCACCATCTAGTTCTTCTGGTCTCAGGGTTGTGGAATCTGCATGGTTCATTGGTTCATTTGTCCATGGGACTAATTGTTTCCATCTGTCTTTCAATTTTCTTCACTCTTCTTTGCTCTGGGCAGGGGAGACCAATAGTTTCACTTTGGATGCATGCTTGTGAGCTTTTAAGAACCCAGTCACTACTCACTCAAGTTGAATGTGGAAGCTATCTTTTTGAATGGTGTTATTTCAATAAACTTTGGTGAACCCTGAGCCAATTATTATTTAAGAAAAGCAACATAATCAGATAGATGAATGATAGATAAATAAGACATAAAGATACTTGGGTTGGTAACTGTTAACATTGGATATTCCTATCCACCCAAAGGTACCTTAGAAGGAAGACCTACTGATATCCTTCTCCCAAAGTACCATTGAAAACCCTATCGTGCACACTTCTATTCACACTTGTGGAATTGATGTGAGTTGGAGAAAAGTCCGCAGCTCTGGAAAGGGAAACCACCAGCCTCTCTGTAGGAAAGACAAGGCATCTCCTCCTGTAAATATTTACATCTTGGAAAACCCTATGGAGTTGCCCTGCTCTATCTTACAGTATCTGGTATAAACACACACAAAAAAAATCACTGTGTTTACTGTGCAGATACTAGAATGGAAATGATTATACTCAATATTTTACAATTATCTCTTGGCTCCAAGCCCAGCCAACCCCTGCTTTGTGATATGGAAACTGAAATTCTGTGGATCACCCTTTTCTCCAGTGGCTGCCTACATGAGACTGTGCCCAAAGAAGATATCATGCGAGGCTAGTCCTTGTTTTATAGGCGATGCAAAGGCATTTGGTTGCATAAATCATAACAAATTATGGACAACATCATGAATAATGGTCATTTCAGAACACTTAATTGTGCACATGCCGAATCTATTCATAGACTCAGAGGCGGTAGCCTGAGTAGATCACAGGGGGTACTATATGCCTTAAAATCCAAAAAATCATGCATCAAGGCTGCATTCTTTTTTTTTTTTGTCTTTTTTTGGGGGGTGGGGGGCATCACTGCCTCTGGTGGTCATTGGCGCTACCCAGTGCTGCTCCTGAGAGCCGCTGCTGGATTTGAAGCACCAAGCCCGCAGGCTGCAGTCCTGCACTCACTTATGCCACCAGGGCTCAGCCCCAAGGCTGTATTCTTTCACCATGCTTGTTTAATCTGTAGGCTGTGCGATTAATTTGAGAAACTGAATGATATGAAGAAGAATGCAGCATTGGGATTGACGAAAGACTTATTTATAACCTGTTGGAATGATTGCTAAAAAATTAAGGAAGGCTTGAAAGCCCTTATGGATGAAGTTCAAAGACAGGAAGTCTCGAGTACAGATTATACTTCACTAAAAAGAAAACTCCTCTCAAATAGTCCAATAAAAAACATCATAATACATGGAGAAAATATTGACATTGTCAAGAGTTTCATCTTGCCTGGATCCACAATTAATGCCCATGGAAAAACAATCAATAAATCAAAGGGTGCACTACATTGGGCAAATCTTCTCTGCAAGACCTCCTTGAAGTATTAAAAAACAAAGATGTCACTTTAAGGAGCAGGTCACTGTCTTTTCAAATGTGCCATATGTATCCCAAACCTTGACAATGAATAAGAAAGACAAAAAAAATCAATGCTTTTTAATTCACAGTGGAGCAGAGAACAGTGAATATACCAGGAAATGCCAGAAGAATGAAGCAAATCAATCTAAGAAGTTTAGCCAGAATGCCCCTTAGAAGTGAGGATGCAGAGACTTATCATACAAAATTCAGACATCTTCTTAGGAGGGATTCATCCTGGGAGAAGCACATCATTCTTGGTAAAGAAGCTCGGCATAAAAGAAGAAGACCCCCAGCAAAGTGGTTGACACAATGGCTATAGCAATAGGCTCAAGCATTGCAATTATGGTGCTGATAATTCAGGACCAGGTGGAATTTTATTCCACTGTTGATAAGAGCACTACGAGTTGACATGGAATCAGCAGAACCTACACACAGCAAGAAAGTAATGGTGGAGAGGTCGGGGTGGGGTGACATGGCATGTGGATGCAGATGAACCTGATTGTTTTCATTCTATCATCCTTCTTGACATAGCCTAGAAGCACAACTTTGATTTGGCATCAAAGAAGGATTTTCATTTCCAGCATCTTATACTACTCAGTACCTTTTGTCAGGAGCCTCTTCAGAGATCCCTGCCCTTTCTCTTTGGAGGTATGAGATCCCTGGCTGGGGTCCCCAACAAGCTGCTAGGAATAATAACAAGTGTGGTATAAGCCCTAAACCCAAACCCCAAATGAAACCGACTGCTATAGAGTTCATTCAGATTCATAACTCTATCGAGAATTTCTAAGACTATAAATCTTTAGAGAAGCAAACATCTTTATCCTTCTCCAGTGGAGTAACTGGTGGGTTAAAACCACTGATCTTGTGATTAACAAGTACCAGCCTGTTATCTCAGGGGGTTTTGTCCTCATGAATCCCACATATCTGTTTAACCAATTTTTGTCAGTGAAAATAATCGGCATAGGTATTATTTTTCTACTGGGGCTAAATTACTCCAAACTGAGTGCAATATCAAATTATTATGCAGTTCTGTAGATCTGAGAGAAGGTCTTCCTGGGCTAAAATCAAGGTATAAGCTGGGTTGATTCCTTTGGTAAACTCTGACCCCTTTCAAGCTCTTAGTTTGTGGCCCCATTTTCCTCTCTCAAAACAGCAACACAAAGTGACATCTCACTCAGATGACACCACTATTCAGCCTCATTTTCCTACCCATGTACATCCTTGTGATGTCATTGAATCCACCTGGACCATGCAGGCTCATTTATCCACTTAAAGTCAACTTTAACACGTTGGATGCCTTCTGAAGCCTTACTTCTCCATTGCCATGTGAGGGATTTAGTCAGATGTGTGGGACTAGGACCTGAACAGGTTTGTTGAACCATTTTCTACTTAACGCTCCGTGACTCCTAGAGATACAATAGTCTGTTCCAAATGCAAAAGACATCATTGGATCTCAGCTTCCCAAAAGTCTCAGGATCCATTCAGAGTTCAGAAAGCTCAACTGAACTTCCCCTGATTAAAGTAGCCAGCGATCTAATATATGTACTATTGCAGTGGTTCTCAACCTTCACTTCCTCATATTGTGGTGACCTCCCAACCATAAAATTATTTTGGGCTGAGCCCCGGTGGCGTAGTGGTTGTGCGCGGGACTGCGGCCCACTGGGAGGGAGGTTCAATTCCAGCAGTGGGACTGGGCCTCCTACTCCCACCACCGGAGAGCAGTGATGCCCCAAAGAAAAAAAAATCATTTTTTGCTACTTCATAACTGGAATTTTGCTACTGTTATGAATCGGTGACCCCCAAAGGGGTGCCAACCTACTGCTGTGCTATTATATTCACAGAGGTGAGGAGCAAGAAATCAAGATAGATGAGATCAGGTATCAAACATCAAAAACTCATTACAAAAAAAAAATCCTATCAATGTGAATGAAAGGAAGGATGAAGTGGAAACCCATAGCCCATCTGTAGACAATTGAACATCCCCTTACCGAAGGGTCACAAGAAAGAAACGAGCCAGTCAGGTGCAGTATTAGGACTGACAAAGCATACAACTTTCCTTTAGTTCTTTGATGCTACACACACACACACACACACACACACAATTATGACCCCAATTCTGCCTTAAAAATCCAGCTATACTAAAGAATGTATACAGGTACAGATAAGAGCTCAAAATACAGGGAATACAATCATGAAAGTAGGAGACCTGGAGAGTGAAGAGAAGGTGGGAGGAGAAAATGGGAACTGATCACAATGATCAACATATAACCACCTTCCAGGGGGACAGACAACAGAAAAGTGGGTGGAACGAGACAGCAGTCTGTGTAAGACATGAAAAAAATAATAGTTAATAAATTATCAAGAGTTCATGAAAGAGGGAAGGTGGAGGAGAGGGGAAATGAGCTGTTAACAGGACTCAAGTAGAAAACAATGTTTGGAAAATGATGATGACAACATATGTACAAATGTGCTTGACACCGTAACTCTCTATGTGGATTGTGATAAGAGCTGTAAGAGCCCCCACTAAAATGATTTATTTTTTTAATTCAGCAACCAGGATTCTCATGTATACTTTGGGGCAGTGGAAGTCACTTTGGAAAGCTGTATGAGAATGCCTTTAAAAGTTAAGCATGTTGAAAGCTGATCATGTCCATCAACCAAAAGATATAGCATCTGGGTTCTTAAAAGCTTGAAGGTAAACAACTGTCCATCTAGCACAAAAGTAACAAAGCCCACATGAAAGAACACCAGCCTGTGTGATCAAGAGGGGTTGAAGGGATCCAGTATCGAGCATTAAGGAACAAAAATCACATCATTGTGAATGAGGGGGAGTGTGGAGCAGGGACCCAAAGCCCATTTGTGAGCAACTAGACATTCCCGGGGGGGCAGGTGGAAAAATGAGGAACTGATTCCAAGAACTCAAGTAGGATGAAAACATTTTGAGAATGATGATGGCAACAAATGTACAAATGCGTTTGACACAATGGGTGTATGGATCATGATAAGCATTATACAAGCCTCCCAACAAAATGATCCTTTTAAAAAGTTAAGCATGCATTTACTATATGATCCAACATTTTTGTTTACCCATGAAAACATATACCTGCAAAAAAATCCAAAAACAAACAAAAATTCTGTATGTGGGTTTTCGCAATCCTTCTTTTACTATTACTGGTAAATAGGGACCAATCAAACTGCTATTCAATAGTTGTGTCGAGAAAGAGAGTTTAACATGTTGTTATAATGGAATACTGTTGTTGATGCTGTTGTTGTATGTAGGGACCCTATTTATAGCACAATGAAACACTTCCCAGCACTATGCCATCCTTACGGTTGTTATGTTTGAACAGATTACTCAACAATATATAAAAAAATTGAATTCCTAATGAGCCAACACCATGAATGAATCTCAAAAACAAACTGTTTTAAGAGAAAACCAAGACACAAAATAATCCATATTATTTTGTTCTTTAGATTTGAGCAAGCAAAACTGTGGATAAAAATCACATCTGCAGTGGCATTTGGAGACACTGTGAACATTGACTTAGAAAAACCATATGGGGATTCCCTGCAGTAATGAAAATAATACATGACTTGATTAAGGTTAATTTATTTGTCAAACATCAAAATGTATGCATGAAAAGTACATCTCACTAAATGCAAATTACATCTCCATGAAATGATACATTAAAATTATATCGAGTGATTTTAGAAGAAAAATATAATAGCTTCCCCCAAGTTAATTTTCAATTGAAATATCCATCTATAAACCATACTCATTTGTACAGCTAAGTTAAGGATGGCATCCATAGTTAATGGATAACTATTAAAGTGATGTTACAAAAATGCTGTATGACATGAAAACTTCACAATAATTTTAAATGAAAGTTACAGCTTATTAATTAGGGTGCATCGTTAAATTCCTAATTTGGCAAAGGTGTGTGTGTATGTATCAGAAGAAAAATTAGATGAATTTATATCAAATACTATTTATGAGTGATAGAAGTATATGCAATATTCATTTGATTTCCTGGTGCTTTGGGGATCTTCCAATTTTGCATGAATAAATGCAAAAGATCCTTTAAAGAAGTAAAGTTAGATGCAATTGTGTTTACAAAGACACCCACCTCTCTCTAACAAGTGTCTGGGTTGTAATTCCTAAAAATGCCATGCTCTCTATCTTGGCATGCTGTATCTCTTCTTCGTACTTAAAAATGAAAATATCTTATCCCCCACCTACTTTACAGTATTATCACAGACTTGGAAAAAGTTTGTTGATTGTGAAAGAAGTCTCCAATGCAGAAAACACTGCAGAAACATAAAGAAAAGTTGGATTCTAGCCTTGTTGGACCTTCAGTAGGCCCAGGAAGAAGATGGTGTGTCTGCCTGCATTGTCTCTACCACCAATAGAGCCTGCTTCTGCCTCACCTGTTTCTCCAAGGTCTGGGCCAGCCTCTTAGCTGAATGACTGCTGTTAACTGTTGCTGACTGGATGCCTACTCATGAAGATTCGTATTTCCAAATCAAAACAATCCTTGTCCAGTCCCACTGTCATGTCAATTCTAGTCCACTGTTGTTGTCAATGTACATTTTGAGTGTCTTCCGGTCTCATGCTCCAGATCTTATATTGGATAGAATTCCTTAGTGCCCCACAGGGTTTCAGAAGATGATGAATAAAGCTTTTCTTCTGGGCTGTTTTAGACTGCTAACTCTGCTGGGACCTGTGCACCCCACGTGACTCTGCTGGCATCTGAAACACTGCTGGCATAGTTTCCACAATCACAACTCACAAGCCAGTGCCTTACCACCAATTGATAAAAGAGTGGTGATGCCTGAGTGACTGTGGAATTAATTTATAGGGCTTACAAGACAATACTTTCATTTAGAATCTAGATTAATTCTGCCAATAAGCTTAGATGATGATATATGAGAGTAAGAAACAAACAAGTATTGCTACTAGGTTTTAATTCATACATGTATGGATTCCTCCAAATAAAACATGTTTAAACATTTATCTGTAATCAGTAGATGACCACAACCTAGCTTTTTTTTTTTTCAGAAACATACTTGTCTTAGTCTTTTCTCTCACCACTCACTACCATCAAGTCAATTCTAATTCACAGTGGCTCTCAGGATGGGGAAGAGCTGCCCCTGTAGGTGTCAGAGTCTGTAACTTTATGTGAGTAGAAAGACTCATCTTTATCCCAAGAAGTGGTTGATGGTCTCAAACTGTGGACCTTGGTGTGTTAATCCAGGTAGACCAGAGGAACAAATACATAGACTCGTGTATATGGACATAAGGGAAGAGGAATGGGACAAGAGGAATGGGACATTGAGAAAGCACCCCAACTCAATCCAAGTACAGTCACAAGTCCAATATTAGCTCATCTGTCCGATACCAGTCTATAATGTCTCCTTCTGACTCACGAAGTCACAGGTCAGTGGGTGCAGAGTCCCGGCACTGGCAGGGGTCTCCCCATGGCTCCTCACTTCCAGGGCTCAGGGTCTATCAACAGCATCCAGTGGTGGCAGAAGCAACTCATCCCTGGCAGGGGTCCCCATGTGGCCTCTCCAGCTTCAGAGATCTGGCTCCATCAGGGCCAAGCCATGTGGCTTCTCCCCTGGTTCCTCAGACACTGCCATCTTGTCTTGTCCATCATTCATCATCTCTGAGACTAACTCCCAATATCTAGGGAGATAGCTTCTCATCTTCATAAGGGAAATATCATGAGATTTCCCAGATGTATCAGGAGAAAGCCATCCCCACACAGAGGCCTCATTGGCTACTCAATGGCTATCTCCAAATTAACAGGCTAGACACCACCCCTACATCTCAATTATAAAATTAACATAAGCACATGACCCCCACACCTTGAGTTAGCAGACCAATGTGTAATTCACAAGAAAAAACAAAAAATGCAATCCTTCAACTTGCTCATAAATTCTGTCCATCTCCCCAATGAATCACCATAGGGATGGAACAAACTCTCACTGGCAATGGGAGTCTCCCAAGTGCCTATGTCCAAGGGCAAATTCCAGTCTAGTAGCCTCATTGCCTCTCGGTACCTGAGTTTCCAGAGGCCATGTGGTGAAATGTGGGATAGGAAAGTGAAATGACTCTTGCCTTTCAAGGTCATAGCATTTAGAAAGGTTTCTCTTTCACTATCCTGCTGGGAAATCTACAGTCTCAAAAATGTCAGGCTGACTCCCAGCATGGTAGAGGTTAAGCTAGGTCTAAGATCTCTATGGAGGAGCTGGAATTGATAGCAGACACCTTGATAGAAAGCCAAGCTGATAAGAAGTAAATTTCTGAGAGTGCCTGGCAATAACAGATAAAATTTTGTAGGAGCCACATACGAAAAGTTCTTGGAGGAAAACTATTATCCTTAATTTATATGTTTGTTATTTTTGTCTATTATCTTTTCATTCAATTTTCAAAGTCCATTGGTGCACCTTGACAGGATCTCTATTGAGACAAGTAAATAGAAGAAGTTAAAATCTAGCAGGACCTGACTATGTTGTCACCTGAGTCACTGTATCCCAAGAACGACCTCCTGGTGACATCCACCATGGGAGCACAAGTCCTGAAGAGAACATTTTAGAGCAATTCTGAAATAACAAAACTTAGTTTGGGAAATTTTGTTTCAGGTATGACTACTCATAACAGAGGTTATGAAGCGCCTTGGTGGTTCAAGGATTAACAGAAAGGTTATTAATTGAAAGATCAGTGGTTCAAACTCACCAACCACATCTCTGGAGAAAGATGAGGCTGTCTGCTTCTGCAAAGATTTATAGCATGGGTACCTGAAATTAATTGGCCTATCACCCACTTTGCAAGGAAAAAAAAACCAAACAAACCTTACTCGGTCACCCCACTAACAATTAAAATCATTTGTACTTTATCCAGCATCTGGGTTAAAGTATAGGTATCTGCTTTTGCAACTCCCCCTGGATATTCCCAGTACTCCCTAAAGAGCTGTACTGGCCATTTGGGAAAATATCAATGTTCATTTTGGAAACCCTAAGGGTTGCCATGGACTTGATGCCAGTGAATTTGTTTAGTCTTTGACTAAAGTCTCTTTGACTTTGTTTGTTTGTTTTTTGGTTTGGGTATGTCATCAGAAATAGGCCTTTTCCAAAGTAGATGGATATCACATAGCAGTAGTTATGGTGTGTCACTCAGAAACTCTTAAAATAGTTTTTCCGTCAAAACATCACATTCCCTAGAATCTTTGCAGGGATTTTTTGTTGTTGTTTCTGTGTTGATTCAGTGGAGTGTGTGTGTGTGTGTGTGTGTGTGTGAGAGAGAGAGAGAGAGAGAGAGAGAGAGAGAGAGAGAGAGACATAGAGGGAAGGGAAGAGTTATTACATGTGTGTTAAGAGTGAGGGGGACACTGTGGATGCAACCATGGGCTGATACAGAACCTGTATGTTTCTTTTTCCACTGTGATACATAAAACAAGGGTGGCGATTAGACTTTGTCAACTTAACCCTATGCAAATGTGTAGGGAGTCCATTGTGTCAGTCAGATCACAGACTGATGATGCCCCTTGGGGATGTGCCTTTTTAGAAGGGAGACATTGGGAACTTTTCCTTCCTCTACACTTTGTCACCTCCCTCCTCACTGGGACTTCACAGGGTCTCTGTCTACCTCCATGGGTGGCCCCATTTGGGATGCCAACTTAGAGAGTGGTAGGCACCCACCATATTTCCGTCTCACCTTGGATCCATGTAACTCTGCACTCTGGCCTGTGCTCTTCCTGAGTCCCACTTCACATTTTCTGTCATGGGCACGCAGCTACGTGATTCTGAAGAGCTCCCCGGCTAACAGAAGACCCATGCACTTGAGTTGCAATAGGCTGGGATACCTTCTTGATATAACGATTCTTCTTATACATCTATGAGGCTCACTGGTTTTGCTTCTCTAGGCAACCCACGTATTCATGTCTCTTTCCATCCCATTTTGTAAAGGCTCGTGCTTGGCATGTGATGGATTGACGAGGAGTCAACATCTGTACTGTGTGACCAAAGTGGTTTCCATTCGCTTGGACATCCTTAGCCCCCTTATGAAATGTGAGCAGCTTACTAATCTACACAAAGGTCATTGTGCTTACCATGCGAAGCTCCAGGTTAGGTGATGATTCTTCTGGAAAATTCTTTGGGATTTTTCAGATGGCAAAATTCTTAATGGAAAGAATAATGGTTTGACTTGTGAACTTGCAATAAGATCATGAAGAGGCTTCTGGGATGGGAGAGGATGGGGAGGTGGGCTTGGAAGATCTTTGGCTTTTTCTCCCATCCTCCTCCCCTATCCCACTACAAAGGATTGATGAACCCTGACTAGTTGTCCCTTTTGATCCCCTCATGGATTAGTGTCCAAAGCATTTGTTCAGACTTACCCTCTTGGGGAGCCTTCTCTCATCTCCCATCAGGAACTAGGTCTGAGGAAATGCCTATGAAATTCCCAGAATTCCACGGCAGCTCAGTCTACTCCAGACTTGGCCTGGGCTGGCGTCCTAGGATCCGGTCCACATGCAAAGTGAGGGTTTCTCTTTTTTCCCTGAAGGCACACAGCTGTATCTGCCTCAAAAACAGGCCTCCCTGAAGCTTTTTGGGGTGTTTTGTGATGCCTGTCAGATATCTGTGACTCAATAAACAGCTTTCTTATGGTCAAAGACTGTTTGGAGACTCTTATTGACACTTCAAGGAAGCAGCTGATTTCCCTCCCAGCTTAGAAGTCAACACCGTGGACTTCTCTGACAGCATTCTGTGACAAACAGCTGCCTAGGCTGTGGTGGAAGCATATCCAGGTGACACACACCCCTGAATCACTGCAAGGAGTTCAGTATGAGCTTGGGAGATTGGGGCACTGATGAATCCACCGTATCATGGGGTTCCATGCATTCCTAAAACAGTTCATCACAGAACATGGGATGTGCTCTAAGATCAGGCCCAGGCCTAGCCAAATGAACAAAACCAATTCCCCTCTGAGTCTATTCCATGTGTCAGAATGGAGTTTCTGAGAGAGTCAATGACTGGTTGCTCAGAAGAAGATACCTGCTCAGAAGAAGCATCTCTGGATGAACTTGAATTTCCTGTCAGTACCAAGCTCCATAACTGCTCTACTCTTAAGGACTCTCTGGTCTGGCAGTTCAGTCTGAGTATAGGATTCCCAGACCTGGTAGGCCAAGTAATTACTGGTGGATCTTAAGAAGGGAAACAATGCATCTGAGCAAACCCTGATCATCAGCTATAGGCCACCGGGACTGAAGTGGAGAACACCTAGGCTAGCTGGCCAGTTTGGAAAGCTACAGCTGTGACATCAGACTGAACTCATTGGTCTATGTCCCATGCTAGCCATAGGCAAAGACAAGATGGTATTCCGAAATGGGTGGTGATCCTAATTATCATCAAAATAATCTCTCTCTTCCACTGCTATTGAATCCATTCCTACTTGTAGTGATGCTTTAGGATTGCTTTGTGTTTGAGGCCTTCTACTCCCATAAAGAGTTAGGGTCTCAGAATCCCACAGAAATTGTTCTATCCTGGGCTGAGCCCCGGTGGCGTAGTGGTTGTGCACGGGACTGCGGCCCACTGGGATGGAGGTTCAATTCCAGGAGTGGGACTGGGCCTCCTACTCTCACCACCGAAGAGCAGTGATGCCCTCCCCCCCCCCCCAAAAAAAAAAGAAATAGTTCTATCCTCTCCTGTAGGGTCATTATGAGTTGGAATCAATTCAAGGACAGTGAATTTTTTTTTACATTAGCAGCAACCTTATAAATAGCTAATGAATTTTTACCCAAGCCCATTTACTCCAACATCAATATGGTTTCTCTTGTCCTTGTTGTAAATGAAGTACTACCTAGTCCTGCACCATCCTACAATTATTGTCTTGTTTCTGCTAATTGTGGCCACCACTTTGTTAAGGAAAATGAACTCACAAGTCAGATTTATTAACAACTTAGCCTGCATCACTCAATTGTAAGAGGCAGGACAGATATTTGATCCCAGGCAATCAAGTTCTTCGAAGCCCTGTTCTTAGAAGGAAATGTGATGAAAGAAAGTGAGGGATTTCAAAAAGGCCCATGGGAAAAATTGCTTTCTCTTTTAATTAGTTCCCTTGTACACAACAACAGGGTCAGAAAACGAAGGCACCTGTTTTTTTAAAGCCACCATATCCTGGAAGAAGCCACTTAAACTCCATTGCAGCCATTTTTCTCATCTAATAGTAATTCATTGATGCAAATGTATTTTGAAAAAGTTCCAGGGTATTTGGGAACAAAACGAAAAAGGAGGAGGTGTCTTAATCTTTTTGTTCATGTTAAACTTGGATTATGGATGGAGCTGGCCTTGGGAAAAGAATTGTAGGAAATTAACATTGTGTTTTATACACTTATTTTCCATGAGTGTGGGAAGCTCCTATAGACAATTTAGTATATTGTTATATGAATCATAGGATTATATTTTATGTGAAAACTAAGAAGTCTACTGCCTTTAATAATGAGGTGAAACACATGTCAGAGACAGGTGAGCTAGGTTTTGTCTGGGTTGGTGCTCTATTCTAAAGCAGGTGTATATGTGCTTATGCATGCTACATACCACAATCAATTCCCTCTGTTACACGAACTCTCTCTCATCCCCAGTTCCTCCCTTCCCAACAAAGAAGAGTTGATGTAGAATTAATCCAGCCCAAAAAGTGAGTACCAGACACTAGTCCTTCAGCAGCCATCTCTCTCAAGGATAATGTTCACCAAAGAGGTGTGTTCAAGGTTCTCAGCTTTCATGCAATAGACTCATGCTCAACTCACCTGCCTTCAACTCCAACTCATAGTGACTCTGTAGAACAGGGGAGAACTATCCCTGGGTGTTCTTGAGACTGTGACTCTTCAGGGGAATAGACAGTTTTGTCTTTCTCTTGTAGAGTGGATGATGGTTTCAAACCGCTGACCTTGTAGTTAACAGTCTAATGCATAACCCCCACTATACCACCAGGATTCATCTTCATGCAGTAGAGGTCCAATTCTCCACCAATACACCCCATGGATAGCCACCACCCTTCTGCAGGGAAGATCCATGTTGCTATGAGGCAAAAGGTGGACAATGAAAACAGAAGACTGGAAAAGAATGGATATCTTTGAATTCTGTTGGCAAAAAAATACTGAATAGGCATGGTATTCCAGAAGAGTGAGCAAGTCCATCGTTAAAGATGTTTGTCATGATGCCCCATGTAAACAAGGAGGGGGAGGCTTTATCTCAGGTACTTTTGGACCTATTATTAGGAGAAAGAAATCATGGTTGATTAAAGAGTCCATTAAAAAGAGGAAGATCCTCAGGAGATGAATTGAGACAGTGGTGACATAAAGGGCCTAGCCATAGTAATGACAATGAGGAAGGTCCAAGACCTGGCAGTGCTTGATTCTGTTGTACCTAGAACCACCACTATGTGGTGGAAATAATGAAAGACACCTAACAAAAATAACAGTATAATGCTGAAAAGGCTTCAATGGTGCTTCCAAACTACAATGGATTAGGAAGAAAGACCTGGCACCCTACCACTGAAATTCAGCCAATAAATCCCTACAAATCACAAGGGTCTGACCTCCAATCAAGCGTTTGAGTGGTGTGACATTGAATAATATTTCATTCAATTGTTTATGGTATCATATGAGCTTAGCAGACTCAACAGTAGCTAAATATGACAACAATAAGCCAGCGTTTTGAACTAGCAACAAGGCCAATGAAGTTTAAATGTCGCTGAACTTGAACATGACTGTAGAGACAGGAAAAGTCCAGGTCCATGGGTCAGATATCAGGCTGGAGGATTTTTATGATGCATAAAGTTGCAGAGGCTGATGAATCTGTGATCAACAGGTAAAATGGTAGACTTCTAACAACTACCAAGATCAGCGGGCAAAGCCACGGTGTCAAGATAAAGAACCAGAGATCGGTTGACAAATCAGATGTAGGATTCAGACCCAGCCAAAAATCAAGTACATTTTGCCCAAGCATTCACATATATTGGAAGTGGGACACCAACCCACCTCCCCAGAGGAAACTCCCTATCAGTTGATTGACTGTTCTGCTTAACTGAGCTCATCATGGAGGTGATTACATTGTATCAGATCTCATTATTCCAGATGATTCTATCTTAACTGCTAAATCACGGAGAAGCCTGACAAAGCCAGATCGACATACTGTCTTAATTATCACAGGCAGTCAGGCCTCAGGGTAGAAATTGAAATGAGCAGAACTTAATTCCTGAAAATCCTACGGGGTTATTTAGAGACACAAGGCATCATGAATTAAGTGATAGCTCCCAAAAATATGTGCCAATTTGGTTGGGTCCTGATATCAGTGATATGGTAGTTGTGTAATAATGAGTTAAATTAGGATCCTCCGTGAGGTGCCCCCAAGATGTACTATCATATTGATACCAATTTACATATAACATGCTGGTGGAGCAGTGGTTATCCTTTGGGCTGCTATCGACATGACTAAAGGTTTTAAAACCACCAACAGCTCTTTAGTAGAAAGGCTTTCTCCTCTGGTAAACGTTTACACGCTCAGAAACCTACAGGGCAAAGACGCGATGGGACTGAGCATGATTTGGTTTTTTGGTACAGGACCAGGTAGAACTGCCCCTGTGAGTTTCTGAGACTGTAACTCCTACACCACCAGGTCTCCTAAGGGTAGGATGAGACAGTCTTAGTACCATCAGAGCCCTTATCCAACGTAGGGGATTTTCCCCTGGGTGCACCTGCAACACCTTTTATCTTACAAAGAGAAAGGAGCAGAGATCAGAGGGACTTACTGCCACCAAGAAGAATGAGCCAAGAGGTGAGTGTTTCCTTTGAAGTTGAGGTCCCTGCACTGTGAAATCCCTAGATCCAGGGGAAGGATACTGCCGTGGCACATGGAGTTTGCCTAGGAAGGTCAACCCTACAGATGCTGAAAAGAGACAAGGACCTTTCCTCATGTCCACAAAGAGAGTAATTTGGACTTTCTACTTCCTAAGCGGTTGGTGAACACCTTGTACTTGTGTTATTGATGCCGTAGCAGCTCTAGTTAATGATGATGCAAGGTTTCCTTGAAATTAAGCTAAAGGAACTATCATTGAAAGAAATAACTTTAGATACTTTTGTAGTGTGCAGAATATATAAAGGAACCCTAGTAGTAGAGTTGTTAAAGTGTTTGCCTGATAACCAAACCTTTGGTGGTTCAAGCTCACCAGCTACTCCTTAGGAGCAAGATGTGGTACTCTGTGTGCATAAGAATTACAACCCTGGAAATTCTCTAGGGTCATGGTGAATAGAAATAGGTTGAACTGATGACAAAGGGTTTGGTTTAGTTTTTTATTATGAATATAATCAATTTACTTAAATTTTGCATCAGATCGCAAAATACTTCAGAAATTTTATGGGGAAACTCCATCATCTTCCAATTCCACTTCCCCCACAAATTTTCAAAGCCCCCTCATTCCTTTAAAAAGACTCAACCAAATTCACGGCCACCTAGTTGATTCTGACCCATGGCAGCCTCTTAGGACAGAGGAGGACTGTCCCATATGGTTTTCAATGCTTTCAATCTTGAAGATGCACACAGATCATTATGAGTTGAGGTCTGAAATGGAGAAAGGCAAGGTCCCCAAGGACTAGTGCGCACGCGCGCACACACATACACACACACACACAGAGTTATGAAGGACGTGGTTTGAGGATCCCAAACTCAGGAGACACCCGGAGATAACACTGTATATTCCCAGTCCTACTTGTAAGAACCATGAGAAGTTACAGCAGAGGGGAATTCTGCTTCTATGTGACCACATCACAGCAAGCATCTCTACTGCCAGTCTCTGGATGTTGTTACACAGGCACACCCCTCTCAGTTCCCTGTCAGTACAAATCCGTGATCTGTGTTCACATTCAAAAGTACCAGCCTGTCAGTATGGCAAAGCTCCCTCCAAGATGCCTCTGGGGGAGCCTCACATGTTTCCTTCTAGCAATCCTGAGAGATGCAGGAAAAGAATATTGGCTTCCGTGAGAGCAATGAAGTCAACCTATAGGGTGTATTAAAAAAGCAACAGTATACAATACACATTATGGACTTATGAGTACTCGTTTGTGATGTTGGCAACATCATTTCTGTTATGAAGAAGGCAGTTGATTTTGGTTTGGCTTTCTTCTGCTTATACATGTCTTAAGGTGGATTTTTTTTTATTCTAAGCAAAAATAGACATTGACAAGCATGTCAGTACCTCTGTTTGGGGAGAGCTTTATTGCCCCAAGGTATGCATTGGATTGCTCACAGCAATGTCAGGAGTTTGAAATCACCATTCCTCCTCCAGGGAAAGACAGAACTCTATTACTATAGAGAATGAGCCCCAGAAACTCACAGGGGTACTTCTGTCTTGTTCCGTAGGGTCCCTTCCAGTGGGCATTGACTCAATGGCAATCTGTTTAGTTGTGCTTCTGTTTTTTATTGCCCCATGGAATTTCAAAATCTGAGAAATGACTAGTCTAGTCTATATGAAAACGACCGAGAGTCTAGGGAATGTCCCTCAATGTTGTTACAATGAAAAAGAAAGCTATGAATTCCAATCCTTTCATGGCTATGTGTTAGTCTGAGTTGACTAGAGAGACAAATCCAGGACACTCATATTATCTATGTAAAAAAGAGCTTTATATAAAGAATAACTATACATTGAGAAAACATCTCATCCAGGTGTGGATCAAGCCCATAAATCCATTATTAACCCACAGGTCTGATACCATTCTGTAAATTCCTCTTCAGACTCACACAACACATTCAATTACATGGAATTCAGGAAAATCACGGGCCAGTGGGTGCACAGTCTTGTGAATCCAGTAGCAGTGGAAGTATCTCAGTGCTGGCGTGGGTCTCCATGTAACTCCCCCAGCTCCAAGACTCTGGCTCCATCCACATATCTCCATGAGACTTGTCAACAGGAAAGTGTAATAGAGTCTGGCTCTGACCTTCAGTGAGCTAATTACCTCCCCTCCAAATGAAGACATCAAGCTGCAACCTGATTAGCAGGCTAACTTCCACCCTTTTACCCTTAAAAGTCTCAAGTCGACCTCAGGTTATGTAACTACTGCAGTGTTCTTTGGACATTTTATCAAGAGTGTTCAGTCCCAACTGATTGTAGGGATGGCACCGAATATGGTCATCGCTGTTCAACTGTGTGTGAGTTCCCCTTGAAAAGAGAGGATTCTACCAGTGACTCTCCCATCTCCCCCCTACCAATTACCCTCTATTGAACACAAAGCAGAGAAGATACTCAAAACCTTTGCCATCAAGTCAACTTCACTATGGGGAGATCACACACAGAACAGGACAGTGCTGTATTCCACAGAGTTTTTTAAAGGCCATTATATTATGCAAGTAGATCATCAGGCCTTTCTTTTGTGGTACCAGCAGGTGGACTTGAACTGACAACCTTTTAGTTCGTAGCTGAGAGCAAGGAGTTTGTGCCACCCAGAGACTTTCCATTAGCCATTAGGAAAATGTAAATCCCTGTTTCAGTGAGGTATCATTTTGTTCTGCCCGAAAAGACCACCATCTAAAACCACTGGAGATTAGAGGCCTGGGGAAGATGAGAAGAAAAGTGGAACTCTGGGGCATCACAGGGGGAAGGGATGCAGGGGAAACTGTGGGGTGGGGTGGATCCTCAAATGATCCAGTCATTCCACTCCTCGGCACAAAGCCCCAAAAGAATTAAGAGTAGAAACACAAACTGATATATGTATGCCTGCGCCCCTTGCACAATAGTAAAAGGTGAATATAACTCAAACGGCCAACAGCCTATGACTAACTAATTCGAGTTGGAATCAACTCCATGGCAGTAAATGAGTGAGTGAGTGAGTACATGAGTGAGATACATATAAGGGGGCGGAAAGCCAAGCTTAAAGGGGAATGAAATTCCCATACATACCACAACATGGGTGAGCCTAGAACACATCATAACACTCAAAGTCATTGCCATCAAGTCTAATCTGACTCAGAACCCTCGTGTAGCAAAAGGCTTTGCACGAAGCTGTTAATGACAAGGTCAGTAGTTCAAAAACACCAGCACTCCACAGGAGAAGAGGCTTTCTATTCCTGTAAAGAGCTACAGTCTCAGAAACCCATATGGGGCAGTTCTACTTTGTCATACAGGGTCACTAGGAAAACATCACACAGGATAAAATAAATGAGATATGAAAGGACAAATCTCTTATGATCCAACTCATGTGAAGTACAGACGTGGAACAGGCAAATGGTCAGAGACCATTAGTGGTCCCAGAGGCAGGTGGGAAGGAGGAAGGGGAATGCATTGTTTAGAAGAAGACAAGGTTCTGCTCAGGAAGATGAGAAATTGGAGACTGGATGATCAAGAAGGTTGTACAGCATGATAAACACTATTTATGCCATTGTGTTGTGCTTGTCAAAATGATGGCATGGCAAACCTTGTATGACAGATGTATTCACCCCAACTTTTCTAAACCAGCCAAGTGTGGAAGTGGCAAAGAATAAATTCTAAGAAAGACTTTAAAGGAGACCTCATGTCCTGCAGGTGAAATAAAGCCACCAAGATGTTCTAGGCTGCCTAGGCACCCAGCTGTGGTTGGTTTATACAATGGAGATATTAACCTATCACAGACAGCATATTTTACTTCAAGATAGATCTTGAAATGTCCTGTTGGATGATGACTGTGCTGCCCTTCTTCTTGAATGTGTCCTTCCTGCTGCAGTAAACCATATAGACAGTCTGATTCGAACTGGCCAGTACCGATCGGTTTCTGCTCACAAACGTCTAGGAGATCAATCTTTATGTGCTTCCCTCTTCCTTATGATGTCGTCCAACTTTCCTTGGACATCCTGAGTGCCAATTATGAACAGTTGTTTGGAGCTGTTTGGTCACATTTGGAAACATGCCTCATCCACACATAATGGTCCCAGAGGGGTTACTCCTCACTGCCCACTCCCATCTTTATGGTTGACTCTACTTGGAGAAGGTAGCTCTCAGTCATATTTTGAGTCACGTTTTACCTTCTGGGCTGAGGGATTCATCTCGTGGTATTGGCTGTGACAGTGTTCTGCTGCTATTTACGAGTGGCTCAGTGTCAGACAATGTTCCTGGGCTACCCATAAGGTCTGCAGTGGTGAAGTGGGCAGCCTATTCCCTCTTGATAGTCTGTTCTTAGTCTGGAAGCTCTGCTGGATCCTGTTCACTTTGGGTCACCCTGTGCTTTTTGAAATATTGCTGACATGCCTTCCAACATCAGAGCAACACACTAACTACCACAGTAGGACAAACTGACAGACAAGCCATAAGAATTGACTCTGCCCCAACTTTCCAGTCCATCTTTAGACGGACCCCCTAGGGAGGGGAAACAATCCCCTCCTTTTTCCTATGAGAAATGCAATATCATGCCCAACCTCACACCATGGATCACTAACAATAAAGGGACTCAGATCTTTCTCTTCATCACCGGCAAGTACAACAGTGCCTGGTACATATTGGTGCTCAGTAGATAGAATGCCAATCTCTGTGCAGTTACGTCTGGAAATGTTCCATCCAGCCTGGAAAGCACCATGTCAAATATAGCTGCTGCAGTTGTGCCTTCTGGTTCATAGAAAAGACCTCCGAAGGATTCACATTCAGCCAAGTACAGGAAAGTTGGAGGTTCTAATCCACCCACACAACAGTGCCACAGAAGAAAGGTCTGGCCATTTCCTTTGCAAAATTCAGCTTTTGAAAATGCCCTGGAGTCCAGTTCCCCTCTGTACCTTAGCAGATCATTGAAGAGTAAACAGTGCTGGCATGGTCTACTATGAAAGAAAAGTCTGGTGATCTGCTTTCCTGAAGGTGACAGCCAAGAAAATACCACACATAGAGCATCCCTGAGAACCCTGCCGGCTTGTCTGCAGGACAAAGAAGCCCCAGCGGGCAGCCTCCAATCCTCCTCCACACCCACAGTGTGTGACACCACCACAAAGGTGTCTGTACCACAAGCCTGGACCCTGATCTCCCTTGGGATAATGAGATTTCCCTGAGACTTTTGTCCCAACCTTAGACTCGAACATTCCTCCCTCCAGCTTGTCCATGTCCAGAAGGCCCCAGGCCACCCTTTGCACCTTAACTATATCAGACCAAAAGCCTACAAAAATAAAATGCTTCTCAATCTTTCCAGGGTGAGAAGTGGGCCAGGAGAGCAGAATTTCAACGTGTTGATCTCAGCAGTCTAAAATGCTCTTCCTAGAGGGTTGGGTAGGGGGATGAAAAAGTGCATATGG